>SNQJ01S0033742.1:18869-37962 GCA_010110895.2 Picea sitchensis
ACATGCAAGCATAAATAATTAAAAAATTAAATACCTTAGTATCTGTGTGAGACATGTGTTTGATAAACCATTCAAAACCTTCAGGTTCACCAACAACAATATAACAGTTAAAAGATTTGTTGTTGAGCCTTCATAAAGAGGTTGACGTGACTTCTCGAGTAGAGGATCAACATTATGACTATAATCCTGGTTGCCCTCATCCATTGGAGAAAATGTGTCTTGGATCAATCTATGTATATCATCTTCCTGATTTGAATCACTAACATTATCTCCATCCATATCATCATTAATAACATGATCAATAGCTTCAATATTATGATCTCGATGTTCATCTCCATGTAAAGTAGTATTTCTACTAGTACTTGGCAAATAACTCTCTGGAGGTCGACACTTTGGGGGCATCGTCTATATATTTAAAAACAACATAGAAAAGCTAGTGTGTATAGAAAATATAAAAATCCCGATAAGAAATATTACTAAAATTCATGACATACTAATTATTACAAACAATAAATTAAATATTGAATCCTCTTACCAAGGGATGATATTCATAACCCCCTTCGGCGTGCCCCTTCTCCCTACAATGTTTTTGGGCTGTTGTTATTAAAAGTATTCTATTTTGCAAGCCTCTGCAATCATAGCAAGGGAAATAACATTTTCCATCTCCCCTCACCTCTAATGTCACTCTTAACCGAGAAAGCTTTCTGTCATTTTTGTTCATTGTGACAAATCCTTGTCCTGACAAGTAATTGTCTTACCTACACCATACAAACATTAAGTTGTCAATTTTTTATATTTTGGCTACTCCTTTCGATTATGATATCTTTATTTGCAGTGACCTACATCTTTATAATAAGTTCAACATCTTTATAATAAGGTGATCATATGTGTAGAGGATCAACATCATCATGACATAGATAACATCTTTATAATAAGGTCATATGTGTACAAAATTTTTCCTTATATAATAATGACATATATACCTAACGTAAGCTTAGGGTTAGTGTTTATGTATCTTATTAGTCCCTGCTAAAGCAGGGAATATAGCGCTTTCTCCGTTGTCCATATGTACACAACTGATAACGTCAACCACAACGTTTAGCCTCGGGTTTTGTTTTGCATGCTTAAATAATGGAAATTCTCGTACTTTGTTTTTCAAAATGTACAGACCCGATCATGTCAACCATGATATTTAGTCTTGGGTTTTGTTTTGCATGAATAAATAATGGATGATCTCTCGTACATTAATAATTATATGTAATATCAACAGGCTATCTTGTCACTAATGCCAACCTAACAATTATTTATTACAATATGTTGAGGATAGCAAAGAATTTATGTGGAAGAGGGAAATGTTATTAATATTTATCTTAATTTATATGCAGAAAAGGGAAATGTTGAGGATAGCAATGAATTTATGTGAAAGAGGCAAATGTTACAATATATTGCAGCTATTACCCTTGTTGTTATAAACATGAGTTTCCTCCCTATCTTATATATACCATAACTTATCAATTATCAATATAACAATCAACTTCAATATTTTATTCATGGAGATTTCTTCATTCATTTAATTGAATTAGTAAGTGCTAGTTGCCAACCATTAGGTGTGCAAATATTCCAACCATTATTGTCACTGTTATATTATTTTCAATTTATGCAAATGTGATCCATTTTGGGTACTAGGGATGTAACAAGTGGTATCAAAGATTCAATCAAGATTTGTTGGTGTTTTTTTTTAGGTCTTAAAAATTAAAAGAGAGAAGAAAATGACAATCAATTACTATCATTTCACTGATCAAGGTTGAGTTTCAAGAGCAATTCCATATCTTTATCAATGAAAAGAGAGAGAGATTATAGCTACAATTGAAGGGAAAAGGGTATGTGGATTCCATAAAAATGGAATATTATGGAATCCACATACCCTTTTCCATAGAATATAATAACTAGATCCAAAAACCAAAGACAAGAAATATGGTACTACACATATTATAATATATTATCAAGGAAAAAACAAGCTAAATGAAATTTGGACATTTGAAAAAAAAATTACAAGTTAATTGAGTACATCAATAAAAAATAACATACTAACCTTGAAAGTTCAAAATCCGAGCTATGTAGATCTAGAATTGGATTTTTTCAACCGGTAGGTGACGAAAAAAATAAAAAGCTCAAACAAAAGCCCAGAATAGTGTCACAACTATAGCAATTGTGTCGCAAAGTCTCTTAAAATCACGTATATATAGATAAAATAGTAAACTAGCCATTAACACCAACCAATGAGATAGGCAAAATTTTCGTCACTATTGCCACGAAAGTTCGTCACTATAGCAATGAAAATTCCGACTAAATTTAAATAAGATTTTCATTTATATTGTGACGAAATTTCGTGGCAATAGCAATGAAAATCCCACCCTATTTAAAAAAAATATGAAACTAGTTGAAGCGTGGAAACTTTTCGGGGAATAATCCACCCATATGTAGTAGTGGAATAACCTAACCACTGAATGACATTAAGATTGCGTTGAGTGCAGAATTCAAGAAACCTAAGTCGGAGTCACAATGTATTACAGAGTTGAAGGAGATCAAACAGAAGGTAACTGAACCTATTTGGGAGTTTGATCAGAGGTTCAAGACCTTAACAGGACATTTATGTTTTTAGATACCAGATGAAAAAAATAAAGAATGGTTCATCGCTGCCCTCTTGCCACATATCAGAGTTCCTCTTATGAAACCGAAGGTCTCTTCCCAGGCTGAAGCTCTAGATATTTCCATGAAACTAGAAGCATTCCCCATAGGAGAATCCAATCCAGGTATGAGTCATATTTTGAATCAGTTAACTAGCTTATCTTTACAGGTGGAATATATGAAGAAAAAAGAGAAGATATCTGGTGTATTAGATGTAAATCAGACAACCATGACAAAGATCATTGTCCACTATTTCATGAATACTTGGCCTCTGTAGCACCTAATCCTTTGAAGAAGGCTATTATACCCTAGTGCGAGGTATGTAGAACTAGACACCGCCCTGGTAAATGTTATTACATGCAAAAATATGTCCAGACACCTACCAATCTTTATTGTACATTCTACAAATCTATGGGACATGACGAGAAGGATTGTAGGGATCACGATATCATGCATGAAATATCAAGGGATACATATAGAATTAAAGTAGAAGATCGACAAGAAGGAAATATTGCGCAATTCAACTCCCGAGGAAGAGAAAATTTCAACCCTCTCGGTGGATTCAGAGGAAGAGGAGGAGGAAGAGGTATGGGTCAAGCTCTAAGCTAGATCATTTTCTATAACTGCGCACAACATGGACATTTGGCAAGGGATTGTCAGAACCCTTGTACTTCTTTCTACTACTGTAATTCATTTGATCATGTCATTGAAGAGTGTCCAGTGTCGTTAGCCAAACTCCAGGAGAGACGAGGAGGAAACCTTCAAGTCCAACTAATATTAGCAGAACCTCGCGGTGAGGACCTCAGAGTCATTGTTATTACTAGAGGAGGAGATGTTATAAGAGAATATAGGGTGACTCCATGAAAGACTACAAAAGGATCAAGGATTAGAAGAGTTGCATAGAACACACAATTGTTTGATACAAGGAGAGAGAGGTATACTTTTGAAGAATTAAGGAAATTATTTGTAGGAGAACAAGATTTTTCTTCTAGGGCACAACCAGAAGTCAAGTAATGTGATATTCTGTAATGACTTCTTTAAAAATAACATCTAAAAATTCTACCAAATCCTACCAAATGTACAGCAATTTATACCAGATTCATAAAAGAAGAATTATGCAAGTAAAATTAAAATTTATCAATGAGCAATGCATAAATTCGAATTGAGTACCTTAACACTGATGCTAATTTCTGTTGGCAGCTGCCTTCCTGCTGCTACCTGCTACACAGTCCAGTCCTGTTGAAAACACAGAAAATAATTGCCCAAAACCTCTTGTCCACCCTACCAACTAGGAAAACGACCTAGCTCTAGGATATCTACGGATATCCTGGCCCTCTGAGCCCAAATCCTCTAGCAAATTGGTGCCTGCCTGATCAAATAGATCTCACCGCCCCTCTTGGCTCTCTCCCATAGCAAGAAAACAATCTCCCGTAGCATCCTCCCTTCCAACCCTTCCTTCCTTCCTTATCCCTCCTTTGTCGACACTCCTCCTCCATTAACTCCCCACCTTATCCCTTCATTTAATTACCCTTATCCAAATGTATTGAATATGTTATCCCTTGTGGGATACGTAACCCAATTTAATATTATATTATATTATCCACCATTAATTTAATACTTTATTAATTAATGAATTAATTAAGAATTAAATCAATCATTAACCATATTGATTAATGAGTTAATTATACTTAAATTAATCATAATCAAGAATAACTAATTAATAACAAATAATTAGTTAAGGTTATTTTAATAAATAAATATAGTTTAGCTAATATTTTAGGATTACCTTATTAAATTAATCATCTTAATAATTAAGGGTCGTTACATATTCCTTCAGCATTTGATCAGTCTGCCCTAAATAAACAAATAAAAGAGGTAAGCAATATCATGGACTTCTTATACACTTGTATCAATTTGATTAAAGATGAAAAAGTTGTGCATGAGCTACAACACCTAGTAAGAAAATATGAAATGAGGAGGATAAACCATATGTTAAGTAGAGTTGTGAATCAAGTATCAAGGAAAATAAGGACAAACAAGGAACTACACCTTAGTGCTCAGATTGTGGACTACTACATGGACTATGTGGTCCTCGACTTGGGATCCGAGGTAAATGTTATGATGAAGCATACTTGGCCTCTAATGGGAAAACCTAGATTGATTTACTCTCCTATTAGGCTCAGGATGGAGAATCAGCAAGTGGTGAGCCCCTTTGAAATATTAGAGCATGTCTCTGTGGACATCGACGGGGTAAGGACATTTGCAGACTTCGAAGTGATTGAGATTTTTTATGATAGATGTCCATATCCTGCGCTGTTAGGAATTGATTGGGATTTCAACAATTCGATTGTTGTTGAAATAAAGAAGAGAAGACTGACATTTGAAGGTAATGGCCTTAAGGTCATTGCACCACTCGACTCTGATGAAGGTCACAAATATACAGAAACGATAAGAGAAGAAGATTGTGCATACGATCTAGAAAACATCTATAAACTAACAACAAGACAACATGATTACATTAATCCTCGAGTAGATGGAAACCTCAAGTGAAAAAGTGAAAGTGCTTATTCATCAGATTCATAGGAAGAATTGGAAAACTAGTAGAAAAATATGTACAAAGTCTCTACATGGTGATGTGCCAAATTGGACAGAGCATTTTGTTGGTTGGCACAAAAGTAAGTAATCTTCCCACTTTTGATGGTTTGAATCATTTAGAGACATTTCTAGTGGAATTTGATAGAATTGTACCCATACAATATATGATGTTTTTGCTGGATCAAGCATTGAAAGAAACACCAATTAGATGGTGGGGAACACATAAAAAGAACATCGTAGAGTGGGTACAGTGTCGCACCTTACTGACAGTGCACTTCTCGGACCAAGATGAAGGATGTGAAGTTTGATACATAGTTCACAGTTGTCCTAAGGGCCATGTGTGAAGTTATGAGGAGGCCTGGAGAAATATCACTAAAGAACAGTGGGTACATAAGTTCATTAACACATTGGACATGACATGACCCCTTTCCTACACCCTTTACTGATGAAGTTCTAGATACGTTAGGTGGACAGGAGGTCTACTCATTCACAGATGGATTTTTAGGTTATCACTAGATCAGAATTGCTAAGGAAGATCAACATAAGACCACATTTGCAACAGAATGGGGTTCTTTTCAATACATTATGATGCCTTTTGGCTTGAAGAATGCACCAACCATCTTTTCTAGGGTGGTGGTTGAAGCATTTAAGGACTTGTTACACAAGTTCTTCGAGGCATAATTTGATGATTGGACTATTTTTAGCCTAATGAAGGATCATATTGAATGCTTTAGATTAATGTTAGACAAGTGTAGGCAATGCTAGATTTCCATGAATATGAAAAAGTGTGTTTTATTTTCACCCTTTGGAGTGCTACTAGGGCATATTGTGTGTAATTAGGGGTTGTTGGAAGATCCTTCCGGGATCATTATCATTGTCGATCTACCTCCTCCTACTTCAGTTGGATAGTTGCACACTGCATTAGGGCATAGTGGGTACTATAGAAAGTTTATTAAGGGTTATGCACAGATGAAAACACCTATGGAGAAGTTATTAAATAAATATAGTAAGTTCCAATGGACATAAAAATGCCAGCGGATCTTCGACACACTAAAACAGAAAATGGTCACTATGCCTATCTTGGTATTTCTAGATTGGAGTAAGGAGTTCAATGCTCATGTCAATTCTTCATCCATTGCATTAGGACCAGTATTAGAACAACCAGTAGTAGGAGACAGTGAACACCCCATTTTCATTGCCAGCAGGAAGCTTTCTACAGCTGAAAGGAACTATACTACGACTAAAAGAGAAGGCTTGCCTATGGTATATGGGCTTCATAATTTTAGACACTATTTGGTGGGAGGACATTCTAAAATGTTCACTAATCATTCTACATTGAAGTACTTAGTCAACAAGCCAGTGTTGGGGGGAAGAATATGCAAATGGCTACTATTATTTCAGGAATATGATTTTGAGATTGTGGTCAAGCCAGGAAGAATGAATAAAGGACCTGCTCACATATTTAGGTTAGAACATGGTGAGGAACCTACTAGTCTGGAGGATACACTACCAGATGCACAACTGTTGGCCATTAGAAAATTCGATGATCACTTTGCCGAGATAGTTCAGTTCCTGTCCACCAGAATGGCACCTCGCGAATATACAATTATTCAGAAGAAACAGCTGGTAGTCCATGTTGTTGACTTTCAACTTATAGCTGGACAATTATATAAGATGGGACTAGATGAGATCTTGAGGAGATATGTTATGGAGGAAGAAAGGACATTGATTCTTGTAGAATCACATGAAGGCATCGTAGGAGGACACTACGCAAGGAAAGCAACATCATAGAAGGTTCTCAAAAATGGATTCTGGTGGCCTACTTTACATAAGGATGCTAAGGAATACGCCTACGATGTATATCAAAGAGTAGGAAATACTTCTAGGAGGGATGAGATTCCTTTGGCACCGCAAATAACATTACAAGTATTTGAGAAATAGGCTGTTGACTTTGTGGGACCTATTAACCCACCATGAAAGCACAGAGGAGCTTGATACATTATCACTACTATAGAGTATTTGACTAAATGGGCAGAAGCAAGAGCAGTTAAGGATTGTAGTTCAGCCACAACTGCATAGTTCATCTTTGAGGATATTATAACCATATTTAGATGCCCAAATATTCCTATGAGTGATCAAGGTACACATTTCATCAACAAAACTATTCAATCCTTGACTTATGAATTTTAAGTTCACCATAAGAAGAGCATTCCATACCACCCACAAGCTAATGGTACAGTCAAAGATTTCAATAAGATCTTGGAGATGACATTGACTAAGAATTGCAGTGTTAATGGAGATGATTGGGATATGAGAATTCCACCAGTGTTATTGGCTTATAGAATTACTTGCAAAAAGTTAACTACACAGACTCCCTTTAAACTGGTTTATGGATTGGAAGCAGTGGTACCCATGGAATATTTGGTTCCTAGTTTAAGAATTACAACATTTACAGGTATGGATGACACAGGTGTTGTTCAAGACAGGCTTGTGCAGTTGCTGGAACTGGAGGAAGATAGGTTTATTGCTAGATTTCATCAACAGGTAAAAAAAAAGTGAGAGAAGACTTACCATGATAGAAACATAGAGAAGAAAGAATTTAACCAAGGAGATTTGGTATTGTTATATGACAACATGCTCATGAAGCATCCAGGGAAGTTCAGGACACATTGGATCAGACCATTTGAGGTTTCCTATGTTACAGAATGAGGAGATGTGCAGTTGAAGACCCTTAATAGAGAATGGAAAGAAGGCTTGGTAAATGGGAGTCAGTTGAAGCTGTATTGTTACAACTAGCTGCCTCACAGCTCTCAAGAAAATCAAAGGAAGATGGGTCTAGGTACCCGATGAATTTGAAACTGGGTACCAAACACAGAAAAGATAGTCTGCATAACATCTACGTCGTTGGCGGCCGATATGAGCATGGAAACACTCTAGCCACTACAGAAGCTTATGATGTGGAAGCAAACAAATGGGAAATCTTTCCTCCCATGACCCAAAACCATGAATGGTCTCAAGGTTTTTTCATGGACAGAAAATTCATGGTAATAAGTGGAACCAATGAGGATTTTGACCCTCAAGTTGAAAGAAGCATCGAAGTGTTTGATGTGAAGATGGACACTTGGAACACATTGGAAGACATGTGGAGATCATCGATGTCCATCTACCTATGTCAGGGTTTTGTGTCTACATGTGGGAACTTGTACATGTTTGATCGAGAACAAACGATGAAATTTGATGATCAGAAAAACCTTTGGACGTCTGTGGCTACTCCTTCGCAAGGCCCTTCCTTTATGTTGTATGTTGCATTATGGGGTGACCAGATTTTTTTGACTAGTGTTGATAATGAAGTTCATACAATCTCTTATTTGTTTCAACTGTCAACTAGGCAGTGGATTGCAATTGAATTCGGCGAAGACTTTGTTGGTTGATTTAATCTATGGGCTACAACCTTGGAGATCTGAATATTATCTCCTCTCCTCTTCAAAATGTTTTATTTTCATCATGGTTTACTTATTCTAGGTGGATAATTACCACTCTTTACTAAATCGGAACATTATTTTTGGTAGACGATATTTTTAATTCTTCCTGAAATGGTATTATTTGCTAATTCGGATTCTGAGTTGGACGCTCATCTATGTGGAGTGTCCATTGATATTTTTTTGTTTATATTATGAGTTGATGTGGAGTGTCCATTGATATTTTGTTGTTCATATTCTGAGTTGCGCACTCATGTGTGTGGAGTTTCCATTGATATTTTGTTGTTCAATTAGCTATGTGGATTTTATGTCTTGGAAGCAGTGGTAACCATGGAATATTTGGTTCCTAGTTTAAGAATTGAAACATTTGCAGGTGTGCATGACACAAGTGCTATTCAAGAAAGGCTTGCACAGTTGTTGGAACTAGAGGAAGACAAGTTTATTATGGGATTTCATTAGAAGGTACAAAAAGAGAAAGAGAAGGCTTACCATGACAGACACATCAAGAAGAAAGCATTTAAGCAAGGAGATTTGATACTGTTATATGACAACAAGTTGATGAAGAAACCAAGGAAGTTTAGGACACATTGGCTCAAACCATTTGAGGTTTCCTATGTTATAGAAGGAGGATTTGTGCAGTTGAAGACCCTTAATGGAGGATGGAAAGAAGGTTTGGTAAATGGGAGCTGGTTGAAGTTGTATTGTGACAACTAGCTACCTCACAACTCTTATTAAAATAAAAGGAAGAAAGGTCTAGGTACCAGGTCTAGTTGAAACTGGGTACCAGACACAAAAAAGATAGTCTTCACAACATGGGGAGGGACAGAGAAGAAAGTGTAGGCTGATCTGTGCAGTCTACATTCAAAGTGATATAGAAGGGTCAATCTTGCAGTGACTTGGGACAAGTCACATGTGAGTATTGGGGACCTGTTGTCCCTTGGTTATGTAAGGAAGTGAAGATTAAAGAAGAAAGGTGAAGTGCGAACTGCGTGGAGGGAACACAAACTAAGGAAGGGTCAAAGTGGGTAAAGAATCATAAATGAAGGAGCGAAGTAAAGGAAAAGTTATCCGTTGGAAGAGAAGATCAAGGAACACAAATCATCGAAGAATACATATTGTGGTTAACTCAACAAGTAGAATAAGGCACCAACGAGTTCTTTGGAGCACCTCATGTAAATGAAGGAGGAATAGGCTGGCAAACCCCTCAAAATGTGGCTCAAGTGGACCTGAGGTTTTGGGCCTAGGGTTTTGGATCTAGGGTTTTGACACCTAGAATTTGGTCTAAGGTTGTCTAAGAAGTCATGTATTGTATAAATAAAGGTCTAGGAGAGTCGAGAGGGTTGCTTAATTGTTGGTTGCTGCTCATTATTGGTCAATTTTCATTGTTGTTTTGATTATTGTTGTTGAGAGCAATATTGAGTCTGTATTATGGATCTTCGACTGGGTGTGAAGATCAACCCTGCAGCTGGGTGCGCAGGGAGAGAAGATAAAGAGAGAAAGATCTGCAGCTAAGTGCGTAGATAGAATTGTATGTTTTCATCTAATAAATCAAGAAACACAGTTCTGTGGAGGTAGCCCAAGGGAGAGGGTGAACCACATATATCTTATTGTCTTTTTGGTTGATGTTGTGTTATTTTTTGTCTAACATATTGTTACTGCATTGTTGGGTTAGATCAGAGATATAAATTCATGAAGCTAAGTATAACATTGTTAAGCATATCTAGGATTCTATTTTGTTGTGTTCTGAGACCATCTTTCATTTCCTTTGGTTGTAGACACCCACATCCTGTAACCCCCTATTACTACTTCGGGTGAGACTGCATCTTCTTCGTAGGTGTTGTCGAAAGGGCTAGTAGTTAGGGTTTGTTGGTGCATTGTAAGAGTTGAACCCTGGGTTTTGCCCTGTGCCAACAAAATCCAAGGTGTCACATGAAAATATTTTTTCCCACTCTAGAGAAATATGAAGGTGATTTTTTGAGCTGCCTATAGTGTTCCTTTAGGAATCAAAGAGAGTGACATGCAAAAAACTAGAATAGATTCCAAGATCGATTTAACTAAGACTAGTCTACTTGCCTTGGAAATCCATCTGTCACTCCAAGATAAGAGTTTTTTTTGTAGTTCTTTTAGAAGACAAATCCAATCCTCTTTCTTGTAGTCATTTTGTTTTAAAACATAACCTAGATACTTCATCCCTTCTTCTAATGTCTTTTATGAAAAGGGAAAAAGTTGTCTAAAAAGTCCCTTTTCTCCTTCTGAAAGTAAAAAAGTAGTGAGGGTGGATTTCTCTTCATTTATGAGCAATCATAAAGATTTGGAGAAGATATTTATGTTGTTTTTTATGGTCCTGACCTCTAATCTGGATCCCATGGTGAATATAAGTATATCATCCATAAAAAGAAGATGTGTAACTTGAAGAGATGACATGATTTTAATTACGAGAAAGGATCCTGTTTGTTTTTCCACTACAAGTGCCCTGCTTAGGCATTCAACTACTAGGAGAAAAAGCAGAGGGGAGAGTGGGAAACCTTGTCTTAAGCCCCTTTCATATCTAAAAAAAGGTGAGGCGTAACCATTTATGAGCACTGAGAAGGAGACAGTAGTAATGGACCACATAGTCCATCTTATGAAGGGGACTAGAAAGCCTAAATGTTTTAAGAGGAGCCATAGATAGAGCCAACTTACTCTATCGTAGTCTTTGGAGAGATAGATTTTCAGGACAATACTTTTTAATTTTCTGGACTTAATGTCGTGTAAATATTCTTGTGCTACTCCTATCTCTTTGTGGATATGTCTTCCTTCCAGAAAACTGAAATGTTTACTCGAAATTTTGTTAGAGAGGATTCTTTTTAATCTTCTTGCTAAGACTTTGAACATAATATTGTAAATGCAATTGCATAGTGAAATTCGTTTGAAATCATCCAAAGAATATGGGTTTTCTTTTTTTGGGATTAATGTTATAAAGGCGGAGTTTAGGCTTAGTGGCATTTGACTTGTTATCCTGATCTCTTCAACTAGCCTTAGAATATTCTGTCCAAAGAGATCAAAGAATCCCAGGAAAAATTCAATGGTCCATCCATATGGTCCTGGGATTTTGTCCTTTTCAAAGCTTCTCATCAGTCCTTTTAACTCTTCTAAATTCACCTCCTCCATTAGCATTATATTATCCTGCTCGTTTGCGAAACTAGGGAAGTATTGTGTCATTCAGATCAGTTCTTCTATGGTACCATTGTTTTCTTCTTTGTAGAGTTCTTGGAAGTAATTTTTCCCTATTCTTGAAAATCCTTCAAATATGTTTGTGGGTTCCATATTGTTCCTTAAGATGCTAAATGGTTTTATAACACTTTCTATATTTTGCATAATATTGAAAAAAAATTGTTCTCATCTCCACTTTTCATCTAGATGGCTCTACTTTTTAATCTCCACATCTCTTCCTTTTCCTTGATTAGTTTGTTTCTCCTTTATTCCATTCTTAGTAGATTTATCTTGGCTTGTAACGAATAAAATCCATCCCCTTCATCCTCCGACAAGAGATTTATTTGGTTCTCGACATTTTTGAGTTCCAAGTCCTCCAATAGTTGTTTCTAATAAGCCCAAATCTTTGTTTTTCCTTTGATTGTTTGGAGGTTTTTAACAAAGTGAGCAGCAACTGAGGAATTTATTTCTTGAGAAAAGGGGGATCAATTTTCTCTTACAAGTTTAGTGAAAGAGTTGTCGGTTAATGAAGTCCTGTTGAATTTGAAAGGGCTTGGTCGCTTGTTCGACCTTTTTCTTATTTCTAGAAAAATTGGACAGTGGTCTAAGATTCCTCCATAACTGATCCCTTGCTTCAGTTGTAGAGGATTTTCTAGTAGAGTGTCCTTTATTAGGAAATGATCCAACCTTTTGGCTACACTGGCATCCCCTACTATGTTATTTCTTCAAAGGTCATGTTAGCATCTAGGAAGTCGCCTATGTAGTTCCCGATTGATTTGAAGTGATCAAAGGTCCAGAGATGAAAGGGGAGCACAGGGAGTCTTACCCAAACTGAAATTTTATCCAACCATTTTATACTTGCATAAAAAAATGAACTCTAGGGTTTGAGAAGAAGGGGGGATTTGTTTATGCTCCATGGTTTTCCTAGCTCCCACTTGGAGTGGTCAGACTTTTGGAAGGTAAAACTGTACCAATTCATGTTCATCTCAACAATATCTGGGATATAACCTATATGTTCCTTCCAGACATTATGCATCCAATCAATGACAGTTTTAACCTAGTGTACCGATATTTCACTTAAAATAGTAACAATGAATTTCCACATTGCTCATTGTCTAGATTTTTTCATTAATCATGTGTGAATCAACGTCACTCACCATCGCACTACTTGCCTTTAAAAAACACAATGTTGGGATTTTCAATGTATTTATTCAAATGGTTCTTCTGTAAAAATAACCAGAACAAAGAGGCTGTCTTCAATTACCACTAGCGGCATGCACAAACAATAATAGATCCCAACATTATAAATGTTCTTTCAATAATTACATGTATGAACAATGTCTCTGCCTTTGACAAACACAAATGCCCAATATGCCAAATCATACGTTCAAAGACCAAAAATAAAATACCCATAACTTCAATAGCTTCACTTCTTTTCGACTATAGATGCCTTTCAATACAATTACCAAATTATATTGTACTTACATGGTATAGTAAAAATTCATCTATAAAATATATGATATGTTTTTTCGGGTTTGTTTTCCATGAATTTCACACCTCTTGCTGGAAAATGATTTACAAAGTCGATCATCACTTTATAAGTTCAATACTATGTTGTAATGATGTTTTCAACCTATGGATACAAAATAATTTCCAAAGTCAATCACCATGTTGTATTGAATATTTTGACATTCAATAGATATTTTGTTGTTGGATGGCTTACTCCTGTTGTGCAGACAAAGATAAATTACCTCCATAATTTCAACCATGCTATAAATTAATTTTCAAAATCAATCACCTGATTGCATTGAATATTTAGGCATTGAATAGAAATATTCTCGCATGACTTATTTATGTGGTGCCAACATAGAGGAATCACCCCCAAAATTTGGGCAAACTTGATCGAGAGTAGTTCAATTGATCTGGATTATTTTTGGCATGAAATGAGAGTGGAGATATAATAAAGAAATGCATAGAGATATCACGAATATCCAATAATATAACAAAAATGTATCGGAGATGCAACCGTAAACACAAATATACAGTAATACATGATTTATATTAATGAAATAAATGTACAGAGACTGTAAAAATACAGAGTGAAAGACTCGCTAGAATGGTGGCAGCTTATCTCTAAGAAGAGATGTGACGGCTACTCGCATTCGCAAGAAGATGATTACAATGAGCCTCTGAAGGCCTTTTTAAAATAAACAGGAATTCCAAAAACCATAGACATCCAAAAACCTAACCCTAGGAGATGAAGCACCAAAAGTCATGTGGGCCCCGTTTGGGTAAGTTAGTACATCAACTTCTCGGGGTCATAAATTTTGCATACGATCTCCATTTTAGGTGCATGATAGCCCATTGGAAAGGTATCGTCGAGGAGATTCATTTTGGGGGATAAGTCATGCCTTTGTATATGATTGAGAAGCTCTATCCCAAAAAAACCTTCATTTAGGCCCTTAGAATGACCCCAGAAGTTAAAAACTGCTAAAAATAGTAAATTGTCAAAATTACCAGAAAATTGTTTTGAGCCAATTGGAAAAGGTGGGTGGCCATAGATATCCACCTAGATCATCATCGACCTTAACCCTATGCATGTTTTCATTTTTTTTTGTTGATCAATATGTGGTTCCCATTATTCCACATACTTGGGTCATGAATCTCACATTTCTTATTACTTTTACTACAACGCTGGTGTGATACCATGTTTATTTGTATGTATGAATTAATATTTTTTATTCGATATATTATTATAATGATGATTTTTTCATATATATAGAACATATGGTGACCATCCATGAAAGGATGTGTCCCTTGGATAATTATTAATCTAAGAGAATATCTTCCCGATGTTGTCCAAACATCAACATTACTCACATATATTTTGAACATGCTTACAGGAACATGAATACAAAGAAAAACAAATTATTAAAATATGGATTGGCATTGGAAAAATAAGTCTAAAAAATATCAAAAACTTAAATATATGTTTTTTCAAGACTATCAAGTTATGATGAAATATTTTGAATGGGCACTGTAATAGCATGTTTTTGTTTCATATTTCTAGTCATGATTATATATAATAACAAATTAATTTTAAAAGGTGAAAAACCATTATTGAAATACTAAATATAAAGTATTTTACCTTATCATTACTTCTAGTGCTTAAAATAATAAATATCACATTAGTTAAAATAATAATGAAATCACTTTAAATTATTTATTGGATTATATATAACAATAATATTTTTTCCATGAACACCTTTGGGGAAAACCCTCTACTTGATTAGAGGTGGGAACATCCCTCAGAGTACTATTCCTCCCTGATTATAGGGGCCTAACCCAGTGAGGACATCTAGTGAGGCCCAAGAATCTCAGGAATATAGCTTACTCTAGACTTGTCCATTATTAATATTATGGTAACCGCGGGAGGTATTTACCTCCACGTGTAAACCTGGCGAGAATTGAATATTCTGGGAAGCAAGAAGAAACCCTAATGAGTTGGCTAATAACCCTAGAAGACAAGTCTACTCAAGAGGATAATTGGTATTAGGTTATTAGCCTACAAGAGAAAAAGTCAGCCAAAAGAAATATTATATACTAAGTAAATAGAAACCTAAAATGAAAATTTGGCCCAGGTTGTTACAGGTCAAAACTACTCACTTCGATAGTGTCACAAGTGTCGTCATTACAAGTGTCGCAAGTGTCGTATTTTGCTCACAAGTGTCGCAAGTGTCAGGGAAGCATACTGCCATGATGCCTATGGCATGCCTATTACGACATGAGAAGGACACTTGAAACACCTCAAACATTTGATTTGGAAGAAGAGAAATGAGTAAGAATTCTCATGAACCTTTTTCCATCTGAAAACACTCAAAAACTAAGCTTTTGAAGGAGAGCACTCCCCTATACCTCTTCTGGGAGCGCTGACACTCCCCCTTACACTATCTGGGAGCATTATAAATCTCCTTTGGCCCTTTTGAGGGAGCATTGGTGTCTTTAGGAGTGATAGCACCCCCCTTAAGCCTATTGGGGAGCGTTGTAGCACTCGGATGGCCCTTTTGAGGGAGCGCTACCTATTCATGGCAGTAGTTGAGTTGTTGAGATGAATGGGGGAAGGATCCTTTCATTCATGGAAGGCAGTTGGATTCGAATCCCTAGTCCAGCCATAATATTAGGGAAAATCCTCAACTGAAGGAGGAAAATCCTCAATTTCCCCAAGGATATCTCAAGTGGTTAAAGCCTCTCCAAGGCTATATAAGAAAGCTTTCTAATGGTGAAAGGAAGACTGGAAAAGGAGAATCACACCAAACTTATGATATTATAAGTGGTGCTAGAACAAAAATATTTTGGAAGCAAGAGACCTATGATCTCATAGGGAGAAATCGATGAAGCTATCATCATTTGGATTGTAGATCTTTTGAGCAAGGGGTAGACAAGGAGGACTTGGCAGAGCTGTTGCAATCCATCCATGGCTGTAAGCAATGTTTTGTCCTCATTAATATAATTTTCTTGGCCTGTTTCTTTCTAATTCGTGTTCAATCTCACATGAATTTGTCTCTTTAGTAGATAGACATATTTCGGACTAATTTTGATAGAGTAGGAAGTAGTCATACTTTGTTTGTTTACAGGGCTTATCGAGGAGCAAAAGATTGGAGCTCAACTCAAAGCATGCAGGGACAAACACCGATAAAAGGTACTTTTTTTCTCCTTCCTTCTCACACACTAGTCCAACTAGATATAAAAGGAAGTCAATGACCATGATAAACACTTTTTTTCTTAGAGTTAAGAGACTAGCTCTTTGAGGAGATCTACCTGTCCATCGGGAGATTTTCCTTCAACAGAAACTGGTGACTCCACTGGGGAGGAATCAAAACTTTCTTAGTTTTGTTTTTACTCATAGGCCTTGTCTTCCATTTTGTTTTCTTAGACCTTGTTCGCCCCTTTATATCTGATTTCATTTGCTAATTGACTCTTCACCCCATCACACTCAGCTTGATTGCAAAAATTCCATTGAAATTTTGGGTCTTTTGGACTTTTTTCTGAGCTTTAGGACTCTATTGCTCCCCTTCCTTGTAAGCAGAGCACCAACGCTCCCTTAAGCTACTAGACAGAGCTTTATAATGCTCTGGTGGCCCTTATACCAGAGAGCCAACCCTTTTGCCCAAAATCTCTTCAAAATTTCCATTTTTTGGAGGTCCAGACCCTGTTTCTTCACTTGCTGAGCTGCTTTGTGATTAAATGATGCTTCCTCTGACCTTTGACATGCTTCCTCCTGAGAAGTAAACACCTTGTTGTTTAGATTTTATTCCCTTCTTCTTTATTTTTGAGTTTTTTCTGTTGAGATCTTGAAATCGATCCACTGCTTTTTTCCTCTCCTATCCGACTGAGCGGGAACTCTAGTGAAGGACATCTGAATTCTGTAACTCTTCTCATTTCGTTCTTTGAGGTCATATGATCCAATATTTTTCTCCTTCCTTTTGCGTTTTTGGTTTTCTTTCTCTTGTTTGATCGCAAAAAAAAGGGTGTGTTGTTTGTGCGAAATCATCTGCATATTCTTGTCTGAATATCCTTGATCTGAAAGGGTAGTTGGCAGGACAAGTTTTTCATTGAATTGATCATCATTCACATGAAAATGAAAAAAGTGCATCTTAATGATTAGTTTGCATATTAGTTTGCATTTATGAAACGTTGTAGCATTGCATTGGATTCGATTGAGAACCAATTGTTTGAGGGCATTCCTTATCAAGTGTTTGATAGTGAAAATGACTCTTCCTCTTTCCCTTTAATAGGTATTCATTGAAAAGAAAGGATTGCTTATCATATTTAATGCATATTTTTGGGAATTAAGTCATCATTCCATCAGTTTCACTTTCGTACACCCTATGAGTAAACAACAACCATTAAAATCAATGCTTAACTAAAATTTATCAGACTTTTTACATCTTTGTTAGCAAACCTACATTAGTTTAAGGTGTAGGGCTTTGAAATAGGTTGAAAGGATAAATTTCCAAATCTATCAAACAACCCTAGTATATTTCGGTAGGGAGAGTCAAATCCAATTGTCGTATTGGCTTGTTGGGATCCCCCTCCCACACAGGGGTTATGCACGAGGTCACATTTGGGTGAGTTATGAAGATTATCCCTCCATGGTTCAACTATTTGTAGTGGTCGAATCGTATATTGGGGGTCACTGGAAGGTATACCCACGATTATGTGTGGGAGCCTTTCGGGTTGATTTCGAACTTGTTATCCTGCCCATACGTTCCAACTAGACTATCGAATGTACCCACCCAAGGGCTGACTATGATTTGGTGACCTTAGTAGCCACAATATTTAGGGTATCACACAAAGTGACAGTGAAGGGAAGTCTCACTATACCTAGAACAAACATTCGTCAAACTCACTCGGGCTCGTTGGAGGGTAAATCCACAATTACCGCGTGGAAGCTTGTACCAAGGTGTAAGTCTGTTAAGCAGGTCGCCAATGTAACTGATCCACCTGCTCTATCCCCACCCCTTCCTATTTTGATCTCGTGACGTTGGATTTCATCACCAACTAGTGGTCTCATCATAGGAAGGTTTGTTTGATTGATTGCTTCTTAGATTCATAGCGTGTGTTATTTGTTTTACTTAGTGGACCTTAGGTCGAGTCAGTGTTAATGGCATCGAATCCTAGGAGTACCAATGGAGGAACCCATTCTCCTAGGGAACCTTATACCTTTCCTCCATTTGGAAACTTTGGTCCTCCATATGTTGCCACACTGAGTCTTCCAGGACTCACTATTGGATTACCAGTTTGGTTGTTCCCCACTCCGATGATCCTGAATCCTACCAATGTTTCAGTTGCACCTAATACTTTGGATGTCAATACACCACCCACACATCAACCTCATGTCTATTTTTTGCCTTCTTCATCCATCAAGTATCCTTCCATTTATCCTTCTTTGTCTAGTGAAAGCTCTAAATCAAGTAACCAGGTTGATCAGAAGAAGAAGAAGAACCCGAAAAGGACCAAGGTCCTAACAACATCAGATGTTGGCTCTAATAAACTAGTTACTGTTAAGAGTACTGGGAGTGTTGATGAGGTCAACAAGATTAAAATGAAGAATCCAAAACCCAAATTCCCTTGCAGCC
>SNQJ01S0033742.1:41710-75431 GCA_010110895.2 Picea sitchensis
CTTCATACTTTGGGGGGGAATCTGTTACACGTCAAAATTACTCACTTTGATAGTGTCGCAAGTGTTGTCATTACAAGTGTTGCATTTTTCTCACAAGTGTTGTAAGTGTCAGGGAAGCATACTGCCATGATGCCTATGTCATGCCTATAACAACATGAGAAGGACACTTGAAACACCTCAAACATTTGATTTGGAAGAAGAGAAATGGGTTAGCAGTCTCATGAACCTTTTCCCATCTGAAAACACTCAAAAAATAAGCTTTTTAAGGAGAGCGCTCCCCTATACCTCTTATGGGAGCACTAGCGCTCCCCCTTACACTGTCTGGGAGCATTATAAATCTCCTTTGGCCCTTTTGAGGGAGCGTTGGTGTCTTTAGGAGCACTGGAGCCCCCCTTAAGCCTACTAGGGAGCGTTGTAGCACTCTGATGGCCCTTTTGAGGGAGCACTACCTATTCTAGGAGCAGTTGAGTTGTTGAGATGAATGGGGGAAGGATCCCTTCATTCTTGGAAGGCAGTTGGATTCGAATCCCTAGTCCATCCATAATCTTAGGGCATATCCTCAACTGAAGGAGGAAAATCCTCAACTTCCCCAAGGATATCTCAAGTGGTTAAATCCTGTCCAAGGCTATATAAGAAAGCTTTCTAATGGTGAAAGGAAGACTGGAAAAGGAGAATCACACCAAACTTATAATCTTATAAGTGGTGTTGGAACAGAAATATTTTGGAAGCAAGAGACCTATGATCTCATAGGGAGCAATCGGTGAAGCTATCATCATTTGGATCGTGGATCTTTTAAGCAAGGGGTAGACAAGGAGGACTTGGCAAAGCTGCTGCAATCCATCCATGGCTGTAAGCAATGTTTTTTCCTCATTAATATAATTTTCTTGGCCTGTTTCTTTCTAATTCATGTTCAATCTCACATGAATTTGTCTCTTTAGTAGATAGACCTATTTGAGACTAATTTTGATAGAGTAGGAAGTAGTCGTACTTTGTTTGTTTACAGGTCTTATCGAGGCGCGAAAGATTGGAGCTCAACTCGAAGCATGCAGGGAAAAACACCGGTAAAAGGTACTTCTTTTCTCCTTCCTTCTCACACACTAGTCCACCTAGATCTAAAAGGAATTCAGTGACCATGATAAGAACTTTTTGTCTTAGAGTTAAGAGTCTAGCTCTTTGAGGAGATCTACCTGTCTGCAGGGAGATTTTCCTTCAACACAGGTAGTTAGCCAGAATTAGTATAAATACAAGAGGCCAAAATTCATTCTGGCAAGCATTCTCAGAATTGTAGAGTAGCACTTGTGTGCACTACAATTGCCTTGTTTGTGCGCAAGTTTGAAGGAGAGCTATCGTTGCAGCTGTTGCAGCTAGCAGATTATGTTTTGTCTTAGACTATCTCTTGGTTATGATTTGGACTATCTGATCAGCTCTTGTTTGGTGCGCTATCCTTGGGGAAAGGTGAGATACCCTTTGTTTGGTTATCTATCCTAGGGTTTGCTTCCAGAGTGATTCTCTATCAAGGTTAAGGTGCTCGTAGGGTGGCTTCGACCTATGGTTGGGTGACAATAATGATATTTTCGATGGTAAAATGAGCACATCCATTATATTCTAACAGGTTATGGGCCCACACCTCCTTCATTTAATCTAACCACTAGAAGGGAGAATATCCATAAGGATATTAATCTCGTTGAAGAACTGTCGATAGGGTTTCTAGCAGGAGCAGTGACCAAAGCACTATTGCTAGGGTTACTAGTAGGTGCAGTTGCAAAAAACCTAATCCTCTTGTTGAGGCACCTTAAGTGAAGGGATTGACCTAATTTATGGATAGACCAGTGCGCCCTAGCCTAGTGCATCTCCTGGTACTCTCAGCAAGCCAATATGTCAAGTTTGAGTTTGACGTACTTGGAATACCTTGGAAGACATGTGGATATCACCGATGTCCATCTACCTATGTTGGGGTTTTGTGTCTACATGTGGGAACATGTACATGTTCGATCAAAAACAAATGATGAAATTTGATAATCAGAAAAACCTTTGGATGTTTGTGGCTACTCCTTCACTAGGTCCTTCCTTTATGTTGTATCTTGCATTGTGGGGCGACTAGATTTTTGTGACTGGTGTTGATAATGAAGGTCATATGATCTCTTATTTGTTTCAATTGTCAACTGGGAAGTGGATTGCAATTGAATTCGACGAAGATTTTGCCGGATTTTTTAATATACGGGCTGCAACCTTGGAGATATGAATATTAGCTCCTCTCCTCTTCAAAATGGTTTATTTTCAGAATAGTTTACTTATTCTGGGTGGATAATTACCACTCTTTACTAAATGGTAACATTAGGTTTTGTAGACGATTTTTTTGATCGAGTGGTCCATAAATCGTTGCACTTTCCCTGGTATTGAGTTTTTCATCTTTGTGAGATCTTTGGCCCATAATGAATCTTGCTTGGCATGCAAATCGACTACGTTGCTCAAGTCAACAAAGTTTTCAGGGGTGCTGAACTTGGGGAGTCTTATATCCTTCATTGCTTTGTTGATTTTGCTCCAATGTTTCTCGCATCTGGCCCACTACTCTAGAATTTCTTAGTGTGACTCCTGAGACATCTTAGCCCAATATTCAGTTGATCACTTCATGTGATTAAGACTACTTTTTCCTACCGTCTGAATGCCACGTTCTTTTTTGTCTCGGCCCTACTGGACTGAATCAATATACTCGAGTCTTTATAATGCTTGTTGTTCTTGGTGGCTATCTTGATGACATGCACCGGCTTTGGAGAAAATTCCAATTACCTTGCAACCACTAGAGAGGAACCTTCTCCTGCCTCTAGTTCTTGTATCTTTGGTGCTCTTGTATATTTCCTGGTGGTGGGTTTCTTTAGAGGAATTATTCCTCCAACCGAAAACAATCCTTTAGGCATGTGTACAGAGAAGCGTTGGATGAAAACATATGAAATGAAGCGTAAAACACCATAAGCCAGTACATACCTGTAATGCTTGCTAAAATTGTCGTTTAATACCTACAAGACCTTGGACACTTTCTTTGGATCGCTCATCTTGCTCCTCTGGGTGCTCTAAACTTCTTTGCACACAGAATAAACTCGTACACAATGACTCAAAAGAATATAATGGGAGAGATTCTACTAGTCATATCAAGTAGATAATACGAGTAATGGATGCAATTAAAAACAACCTACTGTTGAATCTCTCCAAATAAATTCTACGTTGGTTGGAGGTAGAGGCACAGAGGGAGATGCATTGTATAGGTAGGCTTAAATAGTCCTTTTGATTTACTCATGAATTAGCAACTAGTGCGCGATCCTGGAATTAATTAACCTTTTAAATGTGTTGTATCTAGCGTATCTTAGAGCTAAAACGCCCCATCACATCGCATTTCTCAGTGGAAAGGTCGAGAATCAACTACTATCCTTGTGTATGTTTTCATTGGTACCCTCCTGAGAAAACTTTCAACGCCGACGGGTTTCGATGCACGATGTCGATGTGGGAGAACTAGTTCAAGTTTCCATGTGGATCTCAAGAGATAGTAATGACCCCAGGGAAAAAATCGATTATAAGTCTAGTCGCTTATGAAACAACAAGTAGCAACTGAGGATAGGTAGTTTGACCATACATGTTAGTCGGGTCAGGTTTTTAAACAGGACACTTGTGCATTAAAACAAGCCTGGGATTTTTGACATCGATGGTTATCGAGAATCAACGATTGGGGATAGTTCAAGTGCATAGTTTCTTCGCGGGTTATCATCTTCATAAAATCCTGACGCCAAAAACATTTCAGAGGTCGGTGATCGACGATATCATTCCCTTACTCGTGCAACACTTATTCTCTTTGTTTATTCTACCGACGAGGATGGTTCATCGATGATATTATTTCTTTGAAATATCTCGCATAATAGACTACTATCTTCCGATGCTTATGAATATTGGGGATCAGCTACTTTGGTTTCTCGAGCATTTTCCATCACCTATAATCCTTCTCGATGTCAAACTTCTCAAGCACATTGGGGAAGATTTTCGACTATGGATTCCTCAAGTAAATGTTAGTCCCTTTTAAAGTTATGATGATTCTCACATGCTCAGGTAGACTTTAAAAGAGTTAACATGAGAATACAAAATGATAAACAAAGGAAACAATTTTCATACTGAAGTGGAAATTAGACATTGCAAGAGATCAAGTGGTACCCAAAAAATAAAATTTGGCACAGGATGTTTTTAGGGTGTGTTGAGTGCTCAACAGTCTACTCATTCATAGATGAATTTTCAAGTTATCACCAGATCATAATTGCTAAGGAAGATTTACATAAGACCACATTTGCAACATAATGGGGTTCTTTTCAGTACATTGTGATTCCTTTTGGCTTGAAGAATGTACCAACCATCTTTTTTAGGGTGGTGGTTGAAGCATTTAAGGACTTTTAACACAAGTTATTGGAGGCATACTTTGATGATTGGATTGTTTTTAGCCTACTGAAGGATCATATTGAATGCTTGAGATTAATGTTAGACAAGTGTAGGCAATTTCAGATTGCCCTAAATTTGAAAAAGTGTATTTTATTTTCACCCTTTCGAGTGTTTCTAGGGCATATTGTGGGTAAGTAGGGATTGTTGGTAGATCCTTCCAAGATCGCTACCATTGTCAATGTACCTCCTCCTACTTCAGTTAGACAGTTGTGCATTGTATTAGGACATACTGGGTACTACAAAAATTTTATTAAGGGTTATGCACATATAACAACACCTATGGAGAAGCTATTATAGAAAGATAGTAAGTTCCAATGGACAAAAGAATGCCACCAGAGCTTCGACACACTAAAACAAAAAATGGTAATTGCACCTATCTTGGTCTTTCCATATTGGATTAAGGAGTTATATGTTCATGTCAATGCTTCATCCATTGCGTTAGGAGAAGTCTTAGCACAACCATGAGCAGGAGACATTGGCCACCCCATATCCCTTGCTAGCAGGAAATGTTCTACAGCTAAAAGGAAATATACTATGACTGAAAGAGAAATCTTGGCTATGGTATATACACTGCGGAAGCTTAAACATTATTTGTTGGGAGGGATTTTAATATGTTCATTGATCATTTTGCATTGAAGTACTTAGTCAACAAGCCAGTGTTGGGGGGAAGAATATGCAGATGGATACTACTATTTTAGGAGTATGATTTTGAGATTGTGGTGAAGACAGGAAGAATGAATAAAGGACTTGATCACTTATCCAGGTTAGAACATGGTGAGAAACCTACTAGTATGGAGGATACACTACCAGATGCACATTTGTTGGCCATCAGAAAAGTCGATGATCAAGTCGTCGAGATAGTTTAGTTCATGTCCACGGGAATGGAACCTTGTGAATATATAGTTATTCAAAAGAAACAGATGGTATTCCATGCTTCTGAATTTAAACTTATAGATGGAAAATTATATAAGATGAGACCAGAAGAGATCTTGAGGAGATGTGTTATGGAGGCAGACAGGACATTGACTCCTACAAAATCACAAGAAGGCATCACAAGAGGACACTACATAGGGAAAAGAACAATGCAGAAGGTTCTCAGAGATGGCCTCTGGTGGCCTGCTTTATAGAAATATGCTAAGGAATACTACAGAGCCTATGATGTATGTCAAAGAGTAGGAAATCCTTCAAGAAGGGATGAGATGCCTTTGGCACCGCAACTAACATTAAAAGTATTTGAGAAATGAGATATTGACTTCGTGGGACCTATTAACCGACCCGGAAAGCGCATAGGAGCTCGGTACATTATCACTACTACAAAGTATTTGACTAGATGGGACGAAGGAAGAGCAGTTACTGATTGTAGTTCAGCCACAACTGCACAATTCATCTTTGAGGATATTATAACTAGATTCAGATGCCCAAAGATTCTTATGAGTGATCAAGGTACACATTTCATCAACAAAAATATTGAATCCTTCACTCATGAATTTGAATTTCACCATTAGAAGAGCACTCCATAGCACCCACAAGAGAATGGTACAATTGAAGCTTTCAGTAAGATCTTGGAGACAACACTGACTAAGATTTGTAGTGTTAACAAACATGATTGGGATCTGATAATTCTAGCAGTGTTATGGGCTTATAGAACTACTTGCAAAAATTTAACTACACAGAATCCCTTTAAACTGGTTTATGGCTTGGAAGCAGTGGTAACCATGGAATATTTGGTTCCTAGTTTAATAATTGCAACATTTACAGGTATGCATGACACAGGCATTGTTCAAGACAGACTTGTGCAGTTGCTAGAAGTGGAGGAAGATAATTTTATTGCAAGATTTCATCAGCAGGTACAAAAAGAGAGAGAGAAGGCTTACCATGACAGACACATCAAGAAGAAAGCAATTAAGAAAGGATATTTTGTACTGTTATATGACAGCAAGTTCATGAAGAATCTAGGGAAGTTTAGGACACATTAGCTCGGACCATTTGAGGTTTCCTATGTTACAGAAGGAGGAGTTGTACATTTGAAGACCCTTAATGGAGAATGGAAAGAAGGCTTGGTAAATGGGAGTCGGTTGAAGCTATATTGTGACAACCAGTTGCCTCGCAACTCTTAGTAAAAGAAAAGGAAGAAGGGTATAAGTACCAGGTGCAGTTGAAACTAGGTATTGGACACAAAAACGACAATCTGCACAAGATGACGAGGGACAAAGAAGAAATCATAGGCTCTTTTGTGTAGTCAACAATCAGAGTGATATAGAAGGGTCAATCTTGTAGTGACTGGAGACGAGTCACATGTGAGTGTTCGGGGATTTTTTTCCCTTGGTTATGTAAGGAAGTGAATATTGAGGAAGAAAGGTGAATTGCAAACTGCATGGAAGACACATAAACCGAGGAAGGGTCGAAGTGGGTAAAGAAGCAGAAACAAAGGAGCAAAGTAAAGGAAAAGCTATCCGTTGAAAGTGAAGATCAAGGAAGACAAATCATCGAAGAAGATAGATCATGGACAACTCAGCAAGTGGAAGAAGACACCAACGCATTCTTTGCATCACCTTGGGGAAAAGAAGGAGGAATAGGCTGGCTAACCCCTTAAAATGTGGGTCAAGTGGACCTAGGGTTTTGGGCCTAGGGTTTTGGATATAGGGTTTTGACACCTAGACTTCGGTCTAAGGTTTTCTAAGAAGTCATGTAATGTATAAATAAAGTTCTAGGAGAGTCAAGAGGGTTGCTCAATTAATGGTTGTTTTTCATTATTGGTCAATGTTCATTGTTGTTGTGATTACTGTTGTTGAGAGAAATATTGAGTCTATATTCTATATCTTCAACTGGGTGTGAAGATCAACCCTGCAGCTAGGTGCGCGGGGAGGTAAGAGAAAGAGAGAAAGAGAGAAAGATATGCAACTAAGTGTGCAGATAGAACTGTATGTTTTCATCTAATAAATCAAGAAACACAGTTTTGTTGATGTATCCTAAGGGAGAGGGTGAACAATGTATATCTTATTGTCTTTGTGGTTGATGCTGTGTTATTTGTCATATGACATATTGTTATTACATTGTTGGGTTAGATCAGAGATATCACTTCATGAATCTAAGTATAATGTTGTTAAGCATATCTAGGATTTTATTGTGTTGTGTTCTGAGACCATATTGCATTTCCTCTGGTTGTAGACACCTGCGTCCTGCAACCCCCTATTGCTACTTCGGGTGTGACTGCATCTGCTTCACAGGTGTTTCCAAAAGGGCCAGTAGTTAGGGTTTGTTGGTGCACTGTAAGAGTTGAACCCTAGGTCTACCCCTGGGCTAACAGAACCCAAGGTGTCACATGAGAATATTTATTCCCACTCCAAAGAAATCCAAAGGTGATTTTCTGAGCTATCTCTAGTGTTCCTTTAGGAATCCAAGAGAGTGACATACAAAAAACTAGAATAGCTTCCAAGATCGATTTAACTAATAATAGTCTACATGCCCTGGAAATCCATCTGTCACTCCAAGATAAGAATTTTTTTTCTAGTTTTTTTAGAAGCCAAGATCAATCCTATTTCTTGTAGTTATTTGTTTTTAAAACAAAACCCAGATACTTCAGCCCTTCTTCTAATGTATTTTATGAAAAGGGAAAAAGTTGTCTAAAAAGTCCCTTTTCTCCATCTGAAAGTAAAAACGTAGTGAGGGTGGATTTCTCTTTGTTTATGAGCATTCTTGTAGATTTAGAGAAGAGATTTATGATGTTTTTTAGGGTCCAAGCCTCTGATTTGGATCCTGCGGTGAAGATAAGTATATCATCCACAAAAAGAAAATGTGTAACTTGAAGAGATGGCATGATTTTAATTACGGGAAAGGATCCTGTTTGGTTTTCCACTGCAAGTGCCCTACTTAGGCCTTGAGCTACTAGGAGAAAAAGTAGAGGGGAGAGTGGGAAACCTTGTCTTAAGACCCTCTCAATTCTAAAAAAATTTGAGACATAACCATTTATGAGCACTGAGCAGGAGACAGTGGTAATGGAGCACATAATCCATCTGATGAAGGGGAGTGGAAAGCCTAAATGTTTTAAGAGGAGTTGTAGATAAAGCCAACTTACTCTGTCATAGTCTTTGGAGAGATTGATTTTCAAGACAACACCTTTTCATTTTCTAGACTTAATGTTGTGTAAAGCTTCTTATGCCACCCCTATCGCTTTGTGGATTTGTCTTCCTTCCAAAAATCTGAAATGTTCACTCAAAATTTTGTTAGAGAGGATTCTTTTTAATCTTCTTACTAAGACTTTGAACACGATCTTGTAAATGCATTTGCATAGTGAAAATGGTTTGAAATCATCCAAACAATCAGGGTTCTCATTTTTTGGGATTAATTTTATAAAGGTGCAGTTTAGGCTTAGTGGCATTTGACCTGTTAACCTGATCTCTCCAACTATCCTTAGAATATCCTGTCCAAGGAGATCAAAGAAGCCGAGGAAAAATTCAATGGTCCATCGATATGGTCCTTGTATTTTTTCATTTTTGAAATCTTCTCATCACTCCTTTTAACTCCTCTAAGGTCACCTCCTCCGTTAGCATTATGTTATCCTCCTCATATACGAAACTAGGGAAGTATTGTGTCATTCAGATCACTTCTTCTATTGTATCGTTGTGTTCTTCTTTGTAGAGTTCTTGGAAGCACTTTTTCCCTATTCTTGACAATCCTTCAAAGGTATGTTCTTGGGTTCCATATTGGTCCTTAAGATGCTAAATGGTGTTACAACACTTTCTGCTAAATGGTTCCACCCCCTTCTTTCTCCTATAAGAGATTTATTTGGTTCTCCATATTTTTGAGTTCCAAGTCCTGCGATAGTTGTTTTTGATAAGCCCAAATCTTTGTTTTTCCTTTGATTGTTTGGAGGTTTTTAACAAAGTGAGTAGCAACCAAGCAATTTATTTCTTGAGAAAAGGGGGACTAGTTTTCTCTTAGCAATTTAGTGAAAGAGTTGCCAGATAACCAAGTCCTGTTGAATTTGAAAGGGTTCGGAGGCTTGTTTGACCCTTTTCTTATTTCTAGAAAAATTGGACAGTGGTATGAGATTCCTCCATAACTAATCTATTGCTTTAGTTGTAGAGGATTTTCCAGTAGAGTGTCCTTTATTAGGAAATGATCCAACCTTTTGGCTACACTGGCATCCCCTACTCTGTTATTTCTCTAATTTGGTTTGAGTTTTATAGGCTCAATGTCCAATAAGTTGCACTCAACCATCTTTTGACTGGAAAAAATGGTCAATGGATCTTCCCTCACGTGTGTTGTCCAAACTTTAGAAAAAACCAGGGAAAATTTTAAGTCCCCTCCAAGTATAACTTGTTGATCTTTCAAGAAGGATTTTGAGAAGGTCTTGTCCCAGTAGGGGCCTCTTTTTTGACCGGGGCCATAGATGTTGACAACGTTAAGAGGATATTCCAATTCTAACGATAGGGATGCAATACCAATTCTTCATTCGAATCCATGAGAGTTGATGACTTTTATAGATCGGGTATTCCACCCAATATCTAGTCCTCTGTATCTTCCAGTTGAACCCAAAGATTCAAATTTCCATCCTCAGAGTAAGGAAACCAGTCTGTATTTTACTTCTTCTCCTTCCCCCATCATTTCTTGTAGGAGAAGTATATCAGGGTGTTCTGAGTCGATCACCCTCTTTAGGGATGGTCTTTTGAGGGGGAAAACCAATCCCCTACAGTTAAAAGAGAAACTTTTCATTTAGGTCCCTTTCCCAGGGCTCACCTTGCTCTAAGAACCCATTAAATACAGAGTTGTTTCCCAGCCAGGAGGTCACTCTTGGCTTTCTTCTATGCCTTCTAGAAGTTATATTTTCTCTCCGACCCACTATTTTCCATGTCTGACTGCTCCATTGCTAAAGCTCCCAAAGGTCCTTTACTCAATGACGTTAATACATATCATCTTGTAGAGGTGGTTGAGGAGGAGTCCTCTTCTACAGAGTTGGGACGAAAAAATTTTGAAGGGGCAGGTGTAGCGGATTCCATAGGGGTCATAGATAATAAGGTGAATAGGGGAGGAAGGANGGGAAAGGAAGAGTCCTCAACCACTCATTGCCATTTAAGGTTAAATTGTTTATTAAAATAGTAATGGGTGGAGTAGAGTTTGAGGAAGTACCCGAGGATGCTAGAGGTGCCAGTCTCGATCCAGTCTAGGGAGGGCTCTAAGATTCTGGTCTTGATTTAGAAGCAAGTCTTGGGCAGTGATCATGGAGTTCCAATATTGGGGCCGCCTAAAAAGTGTCAGTCTGACATCCTTGTTCCTTTTGGGATCGAAGACCGTTCCTTTTGGGATTGAATATCGTTTCTTGTGGGTGCTTGTGGGTGATTGGTTTTCTTCTAAAATATCTCTCAAGGTTTTTAAGGAGGAAATATTTCAACCATCCATGAGATCCTCCACCTTCCCTAAAAAATATGAAACCAAATGTGAGGTGTATTCTCACACTTAATTACTTCCTTTTTCATGAATATTAATAATAATTCATGTGCACTTGATTCTCTCACTTAATCAATTTCTTTTCCATGAATATTAATAATAATTCATGTGTACTTAGTATTTCTTTGCCTTCATGTAATATATCCTTCCTCCACATTGACTAGGGATTGTGACATAGGTTATTCCATGGTGTCAAGGTGTATGCGACACTTATATGACACTTTACGAAACTTAGGGCGAGGTACCTAGGTGTGCAAATTTCATGTGTAACACACTCTCAAATTATCGTTGCTGAAAATTTTGAATCAAAGTGGACTCTATCACGCACACCTTGTGGATGCTATGCACTCCTTTCACACATAAGGTTCACATTATCTCTTCTGATCTTATGAGTCGAAATAGACTCTATCAACACACTCCTTTCAAACACTATGCACACTTGCACTTGCTCGTAGACGAGAAACAATTGAAAATTATCTAAATATTTACAGATTCATACATTCAACCATGTAAATGCATTCATAAACACAAGAAAAAATAAATAATATACAATTTCAAATAAACAAAAATTCTACCATTCATTCATTGAGATACACACAACAACACCACGCATTTGGGACAATGTTCCACTGCTATATTCATTCAACTGAAATATACATGTGTTCATAAACTATTTCAACAACATCTACTGCAACTATCACCAACCCATCAACAACCTCTATTGGGAAACCATACAAATATTTACACAAGAGGGGCTCTTCAATCTCTTCCCTCGAACTACTCTAGACCTATCCTATCGAATTAAAAGCTATTAACTACTAGAATTTATTACAATAAATATTTGTGACAGATAGATAAGATCAAACACATCGAATCTATATTGCACTCAACTTCAATAAATAAATAAATTATCTTATTTTCTCAAGAAATCATCGAGCTCTACAACATTAAAGATGTTCTTTAATTACAATCCCTTTTCAAAATATTTAAGTGATGCATCTTCTTCAAAATTTAAAATTCTTCAAAATGCACGCTAGTGCATCCAACTATCCTCTACTCGTGCTTTGTTGGCAATGCTCCTGCATCACTTCGCAAGGTTGCTTCAAACTCTAGTCAAAACTACATGTGACTCTAGTGTTTCCATAAAGATGTCAAGTATTGGCTAAATCATTGGGGTTTTTTGGAAGAGGTCACTCTACACAATAACGATAATATCAAAATTATTATTACATCTAAATTTAAGGAGCTATTATGGTGTGATAAATAATTATAGAATAAGAGAAATTAAGATATTACATGGAGGTGACCATTGATTAGAGTAAATGTGGGGTGTGAATGAGTCTCAAAAGAAAATTCCATGTTTATGAGTAGAAATTCAAAACCAATAATCGGTGTTGATGAGATGGAATTCAAAAACCAATAGAGTTTCAAGAAATTGTGCCAACAATAATCATTGAGTTGGATATATAAAAATCAAAATACACCAATTTAGTGTCTAGCTTTGTTGTGACCTTAAAATTAGATTATTGTTATTAAATAATCATAATTATTATTATTATTATTATTATTATTATTATTATTATTATTATTATTATTATTTGACAATATTCAACTATATATAGACCTAGCCTTTGTTAAGATATTTGTAATATAATCTCAAAATGTGAAAAAACATTATTGAGATACTAAATATAAGTATTTTACATTATAATTAATTTGAGTCCTTAAAATAATAAAGATCTAGCATTAATTAAAATCATAATAATACCAGCTTAAATGATTTATTAAATATTTTTCCAAGGAAAAAAGCGTAATTGTATATCATCAGTTGTGATCAAAATTACATTTTGTAGATACACTTCTAGAGTGTATTCATATAATTTGTATGTATATGTATTTGCTTCAAATATTATTGAATTCCTTCCTTTTATAGTTATGTGTTCAAATCCGTTAGGATTTTACAAAATTTACAGTATGTTTTGTTGCATATAGTTGTCCAATCCAAAAGGTATCTAGTGTTCACATGAAGGTTTTTTGTTCTTCCTTAAAGTGATCATTTAAGAACTATGAAATCTTCCAGTGGCACAATTCCAAGTGTGATCCTTCTTTCGAGGCTCGGTCCACCTCTTCATTTCTTTCCTTGTACACATTATGACAGGTAAAAGAATAAAAAACCACCTCTAGTGATTTTATGTCTTCCACAATATTAGAAAGTCTGATATTTGTGCATCTTTGAGAACCATTAATCGAGTTTATCACATTTTTTGAGTCTCCATAAACTGTTATCACTTTAGAATTTTGTTCAAGTGCAAAGGCCAAGAGTAGTTTGAGGCTCATTAGTTATGTATAATTTTGTGTTCATGCTCCCAAGACAGAAGTCAAAGTGTAGTAGTGTGAGTCTAAGAAGTGTAAAATCCCTCCTTCGGCACATCTATAATTGTGAGAGGCTCCATAAAAAAAAACCCAATGTTTTGTTTTATTAATGGCGACTTCTCTTATATTTCTGGTCTTGACTCTCCCTTCAGTTGATAAGTATGAAGAGAGGATGACCAAACATTTGAGTGTGGTTTTTTCGGGCGCTAGAAAAACCTCTTTAAAAATTACTTCATTTATAGCAAGCCAAACACCCCATATGATAAACAAGGGAAATAGTCTGTAGTCTTTAAAACCTTTGTTCTACCACCAATTCCTCTAGGCTTGTTCCAAAGAATTTATGGTCCATCAAAAATGTTGTTTCGGTATTCTGGACACTTCTGTCCACACCTCATTTATATAATGACAGTCTATGAAGAGGTGTTGTGTCGATTCTCCTTATGTTTTACACAAAGGACACCTACCCGGGCTAGAAAAAAATATTTTTTGGAGTATGTCCCAAGTTGGAACCTTGTTAGTTAACACACTCCACATAAATAGTTTCAATTTTACAAGAAAATTTATTCTCCAAAGTTTTTTCCACCACCAGACCGATTCTTCTTGGAATTGTTCTTGGATTAAAAAGTTATAAACTTCCTTTGGAGTCTAGAGACCTAAGGCAGTTTGGTCCTAAACAAGTTTGTCCTCTTGGTCCCTTAATATTACCTGGGTTTCTTTTAGGACTGTAATGTATCTTTCCATCTCTATTGTATCTACATCATTTAGTTCAAGACCAGTAGCCAATTTCCATCCTCGAGTCCAAAATTTTGTGGCATCCGGATCGACAAGTTTGTCTAAAGTGTCAAAGCCTTTGATTCTCAAAAGAAGAGTAAGTTGATCTGAAAGAAGGTGTTTTCCTTCACTACCCATCCACGAGTCTACACCCAACCTTACCTGGTGACCATTTCCTATTTTCCAAGCCAGTCCTTCCCTGATAACTGGGAAGGATTTGATAATATCCTTCCAGATGAACAAAACTCCTTTCAAATATTTATGAGCCTGTATTATCCACGACTCCACAAAATCAGGTTCAATGTATTTTCTTATAACTACAGAAAATACATTGAACCTGATTCGCCAACCCCTTTTGCATCCAATGATTTTGACAAAACATGAATGTTTTTTAGTCCCCATCCTCCTAGGGCCTTTTGGATAATGATTATTTTCCATCGAACATGTTGGCCCTTGATTATGTAAGGAAGCATAGATTAAGGAAGAAAGGTGAAGTGTGAACTATGCAAAAGGCACATAAACCGAGGAAGGGTCGCAGTGGGTAAAGAAGAAGAAAAGAAGGAGAAAAGTAAAGGAAAAGCTATCAGTTGGAAGAGAAGATCAAGGAAGACAAATCATTAAAGAAGATAGATCATGGACAACTCAACAAGCAGAATAAGACACCAATGGGTGCTTTGGAGCACCTCATGGAAAAGAAGGAGGAACAGGCTGGCGAAGCCCTTAAAATGTGGGTCAAGTGGACCTAGGGTTTTGGATCTAGGGTTTTGACACCTAGACTTTGGATTAAGGTTGTTCAAGAAGTCATGTAATGTATAAATAAATGTCTAGGAGAGTCGAGAGGGTTGCTCAATTGTTGGTTTTTGTTAATTATTGGTTATTGTTCATTGTTGTTGTGATTACTGTTGTTGAGAGCAATATTGAGTTTATATTTTGGATCTCCAGCTGGGTGCAAAGATCAACCCTATAGCCCGGTGGGCAGGGAGGGAAGAAAAAGAGAGAAAGATTTGCATCTAAGTGCGTAGATAGAATTGTATGTTTTCATCTAATAAATCAAGAAACATAGTTCTGTGGACGTAGCACTAGGGATAGGGTGAACCACATATATCTTATTGTCTTTGTGGTTGATGTTGTGTTATTTGTCATCTGACATATTGTTACTACATTTTTGGGTTAAATCAGAGATACAACTTTCTGAAGCTAATTATAACATTGTTAAGCATATCTAGGATTGTATTGTGTTTTGTTCTGAGACCATCTTGCATTTCCTCTGGTTGTAGACACCTGCATCTTGCAACACCCCCTATTGCTACTTCAAGTGAGATTGTATCTACTTCATAAGTGTTGCCAAAAGGGCCAATAGTTAGTGTTTTCTTGTGCGCTATAAGAGTTGAACTTGGTTATGCCCCTTTGTCAACAATGGTTCCATTTTAGGGACTGAGATCTTCTCGAGGGAATGTCAAGGTGGTTTCCATCGAAGATAGAGATTCAGAAGTGGATAGAAGAAAAAGAAAAGGAATTCGCTGAAGCCCAGAACAAGAATCCTAGAATTAGTACAGATGACTGGTTGGGAAGGTACATCTTTACCAACATACACAAGATTTTCTTTGGAGGAGTTCATAAGGAGTTATACGAGTGGTTATCCAGATTAGCAGATACTCAGTTTGAGATTAGATCTAGACCAGCTATGGTTTGTACAAAAACGCATATAAAGAAAGTCAAGAGAGTTGATAATGTTGTGTCTAGGGTAGTGGATCTCTAGTTTGATAGCACTATTGGAGGATACATTATTGAGTTTTCTATTGATAGAGTAGAATCGTATAGTCAAGCATAGAGGTATTTCTTTAAAGGACCTAGAGGAAAGTTTCTACACTTTTTAAATTTGAGGATTAAGATGTTATTGCATGAGAAGAATATCCTAAAGTTACAGTGAAGTTAATGTTCAAGAATTTAGACAATGACAGTGACATAGAGGTTGGACTCACATGCAGTGGGAGACCGTTCATAGAGGTTCCTCTTGCGAACCTATTTAAGAAGAACTACGGAGACAAGGGATTCTACAATGGTGAAGAAGTAGATCTAATAGACGAAGAGTATTCAGAGTCCGTAAGGCCAGAGGAAGTAAAGACTGAAGAACTGCACCTATTTTCGAAGTAAGTACTATTACTCCTCATGTTTTTTTATCAGCATTAAGTAACCAGAGTAGCCAAAGTAATTAGAGCAATCAGAGTATTGTTACAAGCAGTTTAGTACATACTCATTCGAGAAAACAAGGAATATCTATGGAAGATGAAATGAGGTTACCCATTTTCAGAGGAGATGGATCTAAGTATCATGATCAGCATTGGTTCTTATGCAAATCTGTATGGAGCATTAAGCAAGTTACCAAAGAAGTTCTCAAGAGAGATTAGTTTAGTAGTACCTTGAGGGATCGTGCACTGAGTTGGTATATGAAGTTTGCTTCAGGATCTGTACAACCTAAGCCATTGAATGACATTAAGACTGCATTGAGTGTAGAATTCAGGAAACCTAAGTCGGAGTTACAGTGTATTACAGAGTTGAAGGAGATCAAACAGAAGGTAATTGAACCTTTTTGGGAGTTTGATCATAGGTTCAAGACCTTAACAGGCCATTTAAGTTTTCAGATACGAGATGAACATAATAAAGAATGGTTCATTGTTTCCCTCTTGCCACATATCAGAGTTCCTCTTATGCAACCGAAGGTCGCTTCATAGGCTAAAGCTCTAGATATTTCCATGAAACTAGAAGCACCCCCCATAGGAGAATCCAGTCTAGGTATGAGTCATATTTTGAATCAATTAAATATCTTATCTTTACAGGTGGAAGATATGAAGAAAGATAAAGGAAAAGAAAAAAGATAAGATATCTGGTGTATCGAATGTAAATAAGACAGTCGTGAAAAAGAGAATTGTCCCCTATTTCATGAATACTTGGCCTCTCGAGCACCTAATCCTTTGAAGAAGGCTATTGTACCCTAGTGCGAGGTATGTATAACTAGACATTGCCCTGGTAAATGATATTACATGCAAAAATATGTCCAAAGACCTACCAATCTTTATTATATATTCTGCAAATCTGTGGGGCATGATGAGAAGGATAGTAGGGCTTACAATCTCATGCATGAAATATCAAGGGATACATATAGAGTTCAAGGAGAAGATCGACAAGAAGGAAATATTGTGCAGTTCAAATCTCGAGGAAGAGTAAATTTCAGCCCTCATGGTGGATTCAGAGGAAGAGGATGAGGAGGAAGTATGGGTCGAGCTCGAGGTCATATCATTTTCTATAACTGCACACAACCTGGACATTTGGAAAGGGATTTTTAGAATCCTTTTACTACTTGCAACTATTGTAATTCATTTGATCATGTCATCGAAGAGTGTTCAGTCTTCTTAGCCAAACTCTAGGAGAGATGAGGAGGAAACCAACAAGTCCAACTAATATCAGCAAAACCTCACGGTGAGGACCCCAGAGTCATTTTTATTACTAGAGGAGGAGTTGTTACAAGAGAATATAAGGTGACTCCATGAAAGACTACAGAAGGATCAGGGATCAGAAGAGCTGCAGAGAAGGAACAATTATTTGATACAAGGAGAGAGAGGCATACTTTTGAAGAAGAAAGGAAAGCATTTGTAGGAGAACAAGCTTCTTTCTCTAGGGTACAACCAGAAGTCAAGAAATGTGAGATGCCTTCAACATTTGATAAGTCTTCCCTAAATATATAAGGAAAATAGGTAAGCAAGATCATGGAATTATTATACACTTGTATCAATTTGATTAAAGATGAAAAAGATGTGCATGAGCTACAAAATCTAGTAAGACAGTATGAAATCAAGAGGATAAACCCTATGCTAAGTAGATTTTTGAATCAAGTATCAAGGAAAATAAGGAAGAACAAGCAACTGCACCTTAGTGATCAGATTGGGGACTACGACGTGGACTATGTGGTTCTCAACTTGGGTTCAGAGGTCAATGTTATTACGAACCATACTTGGGCATTGATAGGAAAACCTATATTGATTTACTCTCCTATCAGGCTCAAGATGGCGAATCAACAGGCAGTGAGCCCCTTTGGAATATTAGAGCATGTCCATGTGGACATCGAAGGGGTAAGGACATTTGCAAACATCGAAGTGATTGAGATTTTTTATCATAGATGTCCATATCCTACACTGTTAGGAATTGATTTGGCTTTCAAAAATTCGACTATTGTTGACCTAAAGAAGAGAGGAATGACATTTGAAGGTAATGGCCTTAATGTCATTGCACCGCTTGACTCTGATGAAGGTCGTAGATATACAAAACTAATAAGAGAAGAAGATTGTGCCTACGAGCTAGAAAACATCTACAAACTGATAAGAAGACAACATGATTACATTATCCTACAATAGATGGAAACCTCAGGTGGTGAAGTGAAAGTGCATGTTCATGAGATTCATAGGAAGCATTGGAAAACTAGTAGAACAGAATGTACGAAGTCTCTACACGCCAATGTGCCAGATTGACCAGAGCAGTTTGCTAGTTGGCACAAAAGTAAGTAATATTCCCACTTTTGTTGATTTGAATCATTTAGAGACATTTCTAGAGAAATTTGATAGAATTGTACCCATACAACAAAGGATGTTGGCACTGGATGAAGCATTTAAATAAATGTCATCTAGATGGTGGGGAACACATAAAAAGAACATCGCAGAGTGGGTATAGTGCCACACCTTACTGACAGTGCGCTTCTCGGACCAAGCTAAAGGATGTGAAGTTTGATACATAGGTCAGAGTATTCCTAAGGACCATGCATGAAGTTATGAGGAGGCCTAGAGAAATATCCCTAAAGAACAGTGGGTACATAAGTTCATTAACACATTGGACACTACAACTATCAACCGGTATCTTCAAGAAGAATTGTGCTTCGTCACTATAGATTGGTACAGTATGACTCAAAACTTTATAGCTACCTTCTTATTTGAAAGTAAATACCCTACAGTAGATCAGGATTTACAAATTATAAGACAAAAGGTCTTTGAGGAGGTACATAATCCCCCTCTTGACCAAGAAAATGATGAATGGACTGTGCCTCTTTAGCAGTTACAGGGTTGTTACAATATTAATGTTGATGATGATGATGACCTGAGGGGTGTAAACATTTTAGAAACTAAAGGACAGAGAGACATAAAAGGTCCAAAGATTGAATTACATTTTTTTGGGCATCCCATTAAAATTAAGAAGGTTAATATTGGAACATAGAAAACACCTAAGTTAGCAAATGTTGGAGACTATTGGGATGATGCTATTGTTAGCAAGATCAAAGAACTATTGCATGAATATCAGGATTTGTTTCCCACCAAGTTCACAGACATGAAGGGAATTAAAGGAATCATGGGGGAAATGAAGATCCCCCTAAGACCATATGCAAGACCCATCAAGCAGAGACCCTACAGACTAGATCCAAAATATAAGAAGAAAGTTAGAATTGAATTGGATAGAATGTTGGAAGCAGGAGTCATAGAACCAGTAGAAGAATCTAAATGGATCATCCCTATGGTGGTCCAAGATAAGAAGTCAGGAGAAATCAAAATTTGTTTATATTTAAGAAAACTGAATGATGCATGCCTAAATGACCCCTTTCCTACACCCTTTACTAATGAAGTTCTAGATAATTTAGGAGGATAGGAGGTCTACTCATTCACAAATGGATTTTCAGGTTATCACTAGATCAGAATTGCTAAGGAAAATTGACATAAGACCACATTTGCAACAGAATGGGGTTCTTTTTAGTACATTGTGATTCCTTTTGTCTTGAAGAATGCACCAACCATCGTTTCTAGGGTGATGGTTGAAGCATTTAAGGACTTTTTACACAAGTTCTTCAAGGCATACTTTGATGATTGGACTATTTTTAGCCTAATGAAGGATCATATTGAATGCTTGAGATTAATGTTACACAAGTGTAGGCAATTTTAGATTGCCTTGAATATGAAAAAATGTATTTTCTTTCCACCCTTTGGAGTGCTGCTAGGGCATATTGTGTGTAAGAAGGGGTTGTTGGTAGATCCTTCCAAGATCACTATCATTGTCGATCTACCTCCTCCTACTTCAGTTAGATTGTTTCACACTACAGTAGGACACATTGGGTACTATAGAAAGTTTATTAAGGGTTATGCATAGATAACAACACCTATGGAGAAGTTATTAAAGGAAGATAGTAAGTGCCAATGGACAGAAGAATTCCAGCAGATCTTTGACACACTAAAACAAAAAATGGTCACTATGCCTATCTTGGTCTTTCCAAATTGGAGTAAGGAGTTCAATGTTCATGTCAATTCTTCGCCAATTGCATTAGGAGCATTCTTAGAACAAACAGGAGTAGGAGACATTGACAAACCCATAGCCATTGCTAGTAGGAATATTTCTACAGCTAAAAGGAACTATACTACGACTAAAAGAGAAGGCTTGGCTATGGTATATGCGTTGCATAAGTTTAGACACTATTTGGTGGGAGGAAATTTTAAGATGTTCACTAATCATTCTGCATTGAAGTACTTAGTCAACAAACCAGTGTTTGGGGGAAGAATATGTAGATGGCTACTACTATTTCAGGAGTATGATTTTGATATTGTGGTCAAGCCAGGAAGAATGAATAAAGTACCTGCTCACTTATCCAGGTTAGAACATGGTGAGGAACCTACTAATCTGGAGGATACACTACCAAATGCACAGCTATTGGCCATCGGAAAAGTCGATGATAACTTTGTTGAGATAGTTCAGTTCATGTCCACAGGTATGGAACCTCGTGAATACACAGTTATTCATAAGAAATGGTTGGTAGTCCATGCTACTAACTTTCAAATTACAACTGGGCAATTATATAAGATGGGACCAAACACGATATTTAGGAGATGTGTTATGGAGGAAGAAAGGTCGTTGATTCTTGTAGAAGCACATGAAAGCATCATAGGAGGACACTATGCAGGGAAAGAAACATCACAAAAGGTTCTCAGAGTTGACTTCTAGTGGCCTACTTTACATAAGGATGATAAGGAATACTACAGAGCTTGCGATGTATGTCAAAGAGTAGGAAATCCTTCTAGAAGGGAATAGATTCCTTTGGCACTACAACTAACATTACAAGTATTTGAGAAATGGGCTATTGACTTCGTGGGACCTATTAACCCACCAGGAAAGTACACAGGAGCTCGATACATTATCACTGCTACAGAGTATTTGACCAGATGGGGAGAAGAAAGAGCAGTTAAAGAATATAGTGTAGCCATATATATGTAGTTCATCTTTGAGGATATTATAACCAGATTTGGACGCCCAAAGATTCTTATGAGTGATCAAGGTACACATTTCATCAATAGAACTATTGAATCCTTGACTCATGAATTTTAGGTTCACCATCAGAAGAGCACTCCATACCACCCACAAGAGAATGGTGCAGTCGAAGCTTTCAATAATATCTTGGAGACAACGCTGACTAAGATTTGCAGTGTTAACGAAGATGATTGGGATCTAAGAGTTCCAGCAATGTTATGGGCTTATAGAACTACTTGCAAAAAGTTAACTACACAGACTCCCTTTAAATTGGTTTATGAATTGGAAGCAGTGGTACCCATGGAATATTTGGTTCCTAGTTTAAGAATTGCAACATTTATAGGTATTGATGACACATGCGTCATTCAATATAGTCTTGCATAGTTTTTTGAACTGCAAGAAGACAGGTTTATTGCGAGATTTCATCAGCATGTACAAAAAGAGCGAGAGAAGGCTTACCATGACAGAAACATAAAGAAGAAATCATTTAAGAAATGAGATTTGGTACTGTTATATGACATCATGTTCATGAAGCATCCAGGGAAGTTCATGACACATTGGCTCACACCAATTGAGGTTTCCTATGTTACAGAATCAAGAGTTGCATAGTTGAAGACCCTTAATGGAGAATGGAAAGAATGCTTGGTAAATGGGAGATGGTTGAAGCTGTATTGTTACAACTAGCTACCTCGGAGCTCTCAGTAAAAGAAAAGGAAGAAGGGTCTAGGTACCAGGTGAAGTTGAAACTGGGTACCAGACACAAAAAGGACAGTCTGCAAAACATCTACATCACTAGCAGCCAAGATGAGCACGAAAACACTCTGGCCACTCCAGAAGCTTACGATGTGGAAGAAGACAAATGGGAAATCTTTCCTCCCATGACCCAAAACTGCGAAAGGTCTCAAGGTGTTTTCATGAATAGAAAATTCATGGTAATAAGTGGAACCAACGAGGATTTTGACCCTCGAGTTGAAAGAAGCACTGAAGTGTTTGATGCAAATACGGGCACTTGGAACACATTGGAAGACATGTGGAGATCACCAATGTCCATCTACCTATGTCGGGGTTTTGTGTCTACATGTGGGAACTTATACGTGTTCAATCGAGAACAAACGATGAAATTTGATGATCAGAAAAATCTTTGGACATTTTTGGCTACCCCTTTGTTAGGTCCTTCCTTTATGTTGTATGTTGCATTGTGGGGCAACTATATTTTTGTGACTGGTGTTGATAATGAAGTTCATCCAATCTCTTATTTGTTTCAATTGTCAACTGGGTAGTGGATTACAATTGAATTCGGTGAAGAATTTGTTGGTTTTTTTAATCTATAGGCTGCAACCTTGGAGATCTGAATATTATCTCCTCTCCTCTTCAAAATGTTTTATTTTCATCATAGTTTACTTATTCTGGGTGGATAATTACCACTCTTTACTAAATGGGAACATTATGTTTGGTAGACGATTTTTTTAATTCTACCTAAAATGGTATTATTTGCTAATTCAGATTCTGAGTTGGATGCTCATCTATGTGGAGTGTCCATAGATATTCTTTTGTTCATATTATGAGTTGATGTGGAGTGTCCATTGATATTTTGTTGTTCATATTCTGAGTTGCGTGCTCATGTATGTGGAGTTTCTATTTATATTTTTCTGTTCAATTAGCTATGTGGAGTTTATGGATTGGAAGAAGTGGTAACCATGGAATATTTGGTTCCTAGTTTATGAATTGCAACATTTACATGTATGCATGACACAAGCGCTATTCAAGATAGGCTTGTGCAGTTGCTGGAACTAGAGGAAGAAAATTTTATTACGGGATTTCATCAACAGGTACAAAAAGAGTGAGAGAAGGCTTACCATGATAGACACATCAAGAAGAAAGCATTTAAGCATGGAGATTTGGTACTATTATATGACAGTAAGTTCATGAAGAATTGAGGGAAGTTTAGGACACATTGTCTTGGACCATTTGAGGTTTCCTATGTTATAGAAGGAGGAGCTGCGCAGTTGAAGACCCTTAATGGAGAATGGAAAGAAGGATTGGTAAATGGGATATGGTTGAAGTTGTATTGTGACAACTAGCTACCTCGCAGCTCTTAGTAAAAGAAAATGAAGAAGGGTCTAGGTATGAGGTGCAGTTGAAACTGGGTATCAGACACAAAAAAGACAGTCTGTACAACATGGGGAGGGACAGAGCAGAAAGCACAGGCTGCTCTGTGTAGTCTACAGTCGAAGTGATATAGAAGGGTCAATCTTGCAGTGACTCGAGACAAGTCACATGTGAGTGTTGGGGGCCCATTGGCCCTTGGTTATGTAAGGAAGCGAATATTAAGGAAGAAAGGCGAAGTGCGAACTACATGGAAGGCACATAAACTAAGGAAGGGTCAAAGTGGCTAAAGAAGCAGAAACAAAGGAGAGAAGTAAAGTAAAATCTATATGTTGGAACAAAAGATCAAGGAAGATAAATAATCGAAGAAGATAGATTGTGGACAAATCAACAAGTGGAAGAAGATACCAATGGGTTCTTTGGAGAACCTCATGGAAAAGAAGGAGGAACAGGCTGGAGAAACCCTTAAAACATGGGTCAAGTGGACCTAAGGTTTTGGACCTAGGGTTTTGACACCTAGACTTCGGTCTAAGGTTGTCTGAGAAGCATGTAATGTATAAATAAAGGTCTAGGAGATTCGAGAGGGTTTCTCAATCGTTGGTTGTTCTTCATTATTGATCATTGTTCATTGTTGTTGTGATTACTGTTGTTGAGAGAAATATTGACTCTGTATTCTAGATCTTTGGCTAGGTGTGAAGATCAACCCTGTAGCTGGGTGCGAAGGGAGGGAAGAGAAAGAGAGAAATATCTGCAGCTAAGTGCACAGATAGAACTGTATGTTTTTATCTAATAAATCAAGAAACACAGTTCTATGGAAGTAGCTCGAGGGAGAGGGTGAACCACGTATATCTCATTATATTTGTGGTTGATGTTGTGTTATTTGTCATCTGACATATTATTACTGCATTGTTGGGTTAGATCAGAGATATAACTTCGTGAAGCTAAGTATAATGTTGTTAATCATATCTAGGATTCTATTGTGTTCTGTTTTGAGACCGTCTTGCATTTCCTCTGGTTGTAGACACCTATGTCCTGCAACCCCCTATTGCTACTTCAAGTGAGACTGAATCTGCTTCACAGGTTTTGCTAAAAGGGCCAATAGTTGGGGTTTGTTGGTGCACTATAAGAGTTGAACCCTGGGTCTACCCCTGTGCCAACACAATCCAAGGTGTCACATGAATATCCTTTTTCCCACTCCAGAGAAATCTGAAGGTAATTTTCTGAGCTGCCTCTAGTGTTCCTTTAGGAATCCAAGAGAGTGTCATACAAAAAACTAGAATAGCTTCCAAGACCGATTTAACTAAGACTAGTCTACCTGTCCAGGAAATCCATCCGTGACTCCAAGATAAGAGTCTTTTTTCTAGTTTTTTTAGAAGCCAAATCCAATCCTCTTTCTTGTAGTCATTTTTTTTTAAAACAAAACCTAAATACTTCATCCCCTCTTCTAATGTCTTTTATGAAAAGGGAAAAAGTTGTATAAAAAGTCCCTTTTCTCCATCTGAAAGTAAAAAAGTAGTGAGGGTGGATTTCTCTTCGTTTATGAGCATTCTTGTAGATTTGGAGAAGAGATTTATGATGTTTTTTAGGGTCCCAGCCTTTGATCTAGATCCCATGGTGAAGATAAGTATATCATCCACAAAAAGAATATGTGTAACTTGAAGAGATGACGAGATTTTAATTATGGGAAAGGATCCTGTTTGTTTTTCCGCTGCAAGTGCCCTACTTAGGCCTTCAACTACTAGGAGAAAAAGTAGAGGGGAGAGTGGGAAACCTTTTATTAAGCCCCTTTTAGATCTAAAAAAAGGTGAGGCAGAACCATTTATGAGCACTGAGAAGGAGACAGTAGTAATGGAGCACATAATCCATCTGATGAAGGGGACTGGAAACCCTAAATGTTTTAAGAGGAGTCGTAGATAGAGCCAACTTACTCTGTCATAGTCTTTGGAGAGATAGATTTTTAGGACAACACTTTTTAATTTTCTGGACTTAATGTTGTGTAAAGCTTCTTGTGCCACCCCTATCACTCTGTGGATTTGTCTTCCTTCCAGAAATCTAAAAGGTTCACTCAAAAAAAAATCAAAGAGGATTCTTTTTTATTTTCTTGCTAAGACTTTGAACACGACCTTGTAAATGCAATTGCATAGTGAAATTGGTTTGAAATCATCCAAAGAATCCAGGTTGTCTTTTTTTGGAATTAATGTTATAAAGGTGGAGTTTAGGCTTAGTGGAATTTGACTTGTAAGCCTGATCTCTTCAACTAGCCTTAGAATATCTTGTCCAAGAAGATCAAAGAAGCCTAGGAAAAATTCAATGGTCCATCCATATGGTCCTGGGATTTTGTTCCTTTGAAATCTTCTAATCACTCCTTTTAACTCCTCTAAAGTTGCCTCCTCCATTAACATTTTGTTATCCTCCTCATTTGCGAAACTAGGGAAGTATTGTGTCATTCAAATCAGTTCATCTATGGTATCGTTGTTTTTTCTTTATAGAGTTCTTGGAAGTACTTTTTCCCTATTCTTAAAAATCCTTCAAAGGTACGTTCATGGGTTACATATTGGTCCTTAAGATGCTAAATGGTGTTAGAACACTTTATATATTTTACATAATCTTGAAAAAAAAAATGTTCTCGTCTCCACTTTTCATCCAGATGGCTCTACTTTTTAATCTCCACATCTCTTCCTTTTCCTTGATTAGTCTATTACTCCTTTCTTCCATTATGAGAAAATTTGTCTTGGCTTGTAATGGAGCAAATCCACCACCTTCTTCCTCCAACAAGAGATTTATTTGGTTCTCCATATTTTTGATTTCCAAGTCCTCCGATAGTTGTTTCTGATAAGCCCAAATCTTTGTTTTTCCTTTGATTGTTTGGAGGTTTTTATCAAAGTGAGTAGCAACCAGGAAATTTATTTCTTGAGAAAAGGGGGACCAGTTTTCTCTTACCCGTTTAGTGAAAGATTCGTTGGTTAACCAAGTCCTGTTGCATTTGAAACGGATTGGTGGATTGTTCGACCCTTTTCTTATTTATAGAAAATTTGGACAGTGGTCTGAGATTCCTCCATATCCGATCCATTGCTTCAGTTGTAGAGGCTTTTCCAGTAGAGTGTCCTTTATTAGGAAACAATCCAACCTTTTGGCTACACTGGCATCCCCGACTATGTTATTTCTCCAAGTTGGTTTTATTTTTCTAGGCTCAATGACCAATAAGTTGCACTCAACCATCTTTTGACTGAAAAAATTGGTCAATGGATCTACCCTCACGCGTGTTCCCCAAACTTCATAAAAACCCAGGGAAAATTTTAAGTCCCCTCCAAGTATAACTTGTTGATATTTCAAGAAGGATTTTGAGAAGATCTTGTCCCAGTAGGGGCCTCTATTTTGACAGGGGTCGTAGATGTTGACAATGTTAAGAGAATCTTCTAATTTTAATGAGAGGATTGTAATACCAATTCCTGATTTGAATCCCCAAGAATTGATGACTTTTATAGATTGGGTATTCCACCCAATATATAGTCCTCTGTATCTTTGAGTTGAACCCAAAGATTCAAAGTTCCATCCTCGAAGTAAGGAAATTAGTCTGTGTTTTACTTCTTCTCCTTCTCCCAAGGTTTCTTGTAGGAGAAGTATATGAAGGTGTTATGAGTCGATCACCCTCTTTAGGGATGGTCTTTTGAGGGAGACAACCAATCCCCTATAGTTAAAAGAGAAACATTTAATCAAGTTCCCTTTCCTAGGGATCGCATTTCTCTAAGAACTCGTTAAATAGAGATTTATTTCCCAGCCACGAGGTCACTCTTCGCTTTCTTTTGTTCCTTCTAAAAATTAGAATTTCTCCCCCACCCACTTTTTTCCATGTTTGACTGCTCCATGGATAGCCCCCCAAAGGTCCTTTACTCAATGACATTAAGAAATATCATCCTTTAGAGGTGGCTGAGGAGGAAGAGGAGGAGTCGTCTTCTACAGAGTTGGGACAAAAAACTTTTGAAGGGGAGAGTGTAGCGGATTCCATAGGGGTCGTAGATCATAAGGTGAGTAGGGGAGGAAGGAGAGAGGGGAGGGAAGTGGGGGAGAGGGTAGGGAGAGGAGGGAAAGGAATATTCCTCAACTACTCATTTCCATTTAAAGTTAAATTGTTTATTAAAATAGTAATGGGTGGAGCAGAGTTTGAGGAAGTACCCAAGGATGCCAGAGGTGCGAGTCCCGATCCAGTCTAGGGAGGACTCTAATATTTTGGTCTTCATTTAGAGGCAAGTCCTAAGAAGTGATTGTGTTGTTCCAGTATCAGGGCCTCCAGAAAATTGTTATTCCGACATCCTTGTTACTTCTAGCATCGAAGATCATCACTTGTGGCCGCAGTAGGAGTTGATTTTTGAGGTTTCCCATTAACCAAGTTGTAAATTGATCCTTTGGTTCTAACTCATATCTTACAACTCTTGATCAAATTTCCATATTGGTGGCATCTCCTGCACCTAAAAGGGATATTTTCATAATCCAGTCTCTGATTGTAGGTGTAGCTTCCCCAACTGAGATCGACCTCTTGACCAAGACCTTCCCTGATGTTTAAGTTGACCAAAATTCTTTCCACCTTCCTTTGTTTTGTTTCTTCAAAGGTCATGTCATCATCTAGGAAGTCTCCTATGTAGTTCTCGATTGATTTGAAGAGCTCAAAGGTCCATAGATGAAAGGGGAGCGCAGGGAGTCTTACCCAAACCGAAATTTTATCCAACCGTTCTATACTTGCATAAAAAAGTGGACTCTAGAGTGTGAGAAGAAGGAGAGAGTTGTTTATGCTCCATGGTTTTCCTAGATCCCACTTGGAGTGCTTAGACTTTTGGAAGGTAAAAGCGTACCAATTCCTGTTCAGCTCAACAATCTCTGAGATATAACCTAGATGTTCCTTCCAGACATTATGCATCCAATCAATGACAGTTTTAACCTAGCGTACCAATATTTCACTTAAAATAGTAATAATGAATTTCAACATTGCCCATTGTCTATACTTGTGCATTAATCACGTGTGAATCAACTTGCCCTGGAAATCTATCCGTGACTCCAAGAAAAGAGTGTTTTTTCTAGTTTTTTTAGAAGCCAAATCCAGTCCTCTTTCTTGTAGTCATTTTTTTTTAAAACAAAACCTAGATACTTCATCCCCTCTTCTAATGTCTTTTATGAAAAGGGAAAAAGTTGTATAAAAAGTCCCTTTTCTCCATCTGAAAGTAAAAAAGTAGTGAGGGTGGATTTCTCTTCGTTTATGAGCATTCTTGTAGATTTGGAGAAGAGATTTATGATGTTTTTTAGGGTCCCAGCCTTTGATCTAGATCCCATGGTGAAGATAAGTATATCATCCACAAAAAGAATATGTGTAACTTGAAGAGATGATGAGATTTTAATTATGGGAAAGGATCCTGTTTGTTTTTCCATTGCAAGTGCCCTACTTAGGCCTTCAACTACTAGGAGAAAAAGCAGAGGGGAGAGTGGGAAACCTTTTATTAAGCCCCTTTTAGATCTAAAAAAAGGTGAGGCAGAACAATTTATGAGCACTGAGAAGGAGACAGTAGTAATGGAGCACATAATCCATCTGATGAAGGGGACTGGAAAGCCTAAATGTTTTAAGAGGAGTCGTAGATAGAGCCAACTTACTCTGTCATAGTCTTTGGAGAGATAGATTTTTAGGACAACACTTTTTAATTTTCTGGACTTAATGTTGTGTAAAGCTTCTTGTGCCACCCCTATCGCTCTGTGGATTTGTCTTCCTTCCAGAAATCTAAAAGGTTCACTCAAAAAAATTTCAGAGAGGATTCTTTTTTATTTTCTTGCTAAGACTTTGAACACGATCTTGTAAATGCAATTGCATAGTGAAATTGGTTTGAAATCATCCAAAGAATCCAGGTTGTCTTTTTTTGGGATTAATGTTATAAAGGTGGAGTTTAGGCTTAGTGGAATTTGACCTGTAAGCCTGATCTCTTCAAGTAGCCTTAGAATATCTTGTCCAAGGAGATCAAAGAAGCCTAGGAAAAATTCAATGGTCCATCCATATGGTCTTGGGATTTTGTTCCTATGAAATCTTCTCATCACTCATTTTAACTCCTCTAAAGTTGCCTCCTCCATTAACATTTTGTTATCCTCCTCATTTGCGAAACTAGGGAAGTATTGTGTCATTCAAATCAGTTCATCTATGGTATCGTTGTTTTTTTCTTTATAGAGTTATTGGAAGTACTTTTTCCCTATTCTTAACAATCCTTCAAAGGTACATTCATGGGTTCCATATTGGTCCTTAAGATGCTAAATGGTGTTAGAATACTTTATATATTTTTCATAATCTTGAAAAAAAATATGTTCTCGTCTCCACTTTTCATCCAGATGGCTCTACTTTTTAATATCCACGTCTCTTCCTTTTCCTTGATTAGTCTATTACTCCTTTCCTCCATTCTGAGCAGATGTGTCTTGGCTTGTAATGGAGAAAATCCACCCCCTTCTTCCTCCAACAAGAGATTTATTTGGTTCTCCATATTTTTGATTTCCAAGTCCTCCAATAGTTGTTTCTGATAAGCCCAAATCTTTGTTTATCCTTTGATTGTTTGGAGGATTTTAACAAAGTGAGTAGCAACCAAGAAATTTATTTCTTGAGAAAAGGAGGACCAGTTTTATCTTACCAGTTTAGTGAAAGAGTCGTTGGTTAACCAAGTCCTGTTGCATTTGAAAGGGATTGGTGGATTGTTCGCCCCTTTTCTTATTTCTAGAAAATTTGGACAGTGGTCTGAGATTCCTCCATAACCAATCCATTTCTTCAATTGTAGAGGCTTTTCCAATAGAGTGTCCTTTATTAGGAAACAATCCAACCTTTTGGCTACACTGGCATCCCCTACTATGTTATTTCTCCAAGTTGGTTTGATTTTTCTAGGCTCAATGTCCAATAAGTTGCACTCAACCATCTTTTGACTGAAAAAATTGGTCAATGGATCTACCCTCACGTGTGTTCCCCAAACTTCATAAAAACCCAGGGAAAATTTTAAGTCCCCTCCAAGTATAACTTGTTGATATTTCAAGAAATATTTTGAGAAGATCTTGTCCCAGTAGGGGCCTCTGTTTTGAGAGGGTTTGTAGATGTTGACAATGTTAAGAGGATCTTCCAATTTTAACGAGAGGATTGTAATACCAATTCCTAATTTGAATCCCCGAGAATTGATGACTTTTATAGATCGGGTATTCCACCCAATATATAGTCCTCTATATCTTTGAGTTGAACGCAAAGATTCAAAGTTCCATCCTCGGAGTAAGGAAATTAGTCTGTATTTTACTTCTTCTCCTTCTCCCATCGTTTCTTGTAGGAGAAGTATATCAAGGTGTTCTGAGTCGATCACCCTCTTTAGGGATGGTCTTTTGAGGGAGACAACCAATCCCCTACAGTTAAAAGAGAAACATTTAATCAAGGTCCCTTTCCCAGGGCTCGCCTTTCTCTAAGAACTCGTTAAATAGAGATTTATTTCCTAGCCAGGAGGTCACTCTTGGCTTTATTTTGTGCCTTCTAAAAATTAGACTTTCTCCCCCACCCACTTTTTTCCATGTTTGACTGCTCCATGGCTAGCCCCCCAAAGGTCCTTTACTCAATGATGTTAAGAAATATCATCCTTTAGAGGTGGCTGAGGAGGAAGAGGAGGAGTTCTCTTCTACAGAGTTGGGATGAAAAACATTTGAAGGGGAGGGTGTAGCGGATTCCATAGGGGTCGTAGATCGTAAGGTGAGTAGGGGAGGAAGGAGAGGGGGGAGGGGAGCGGGGGAGAGGGTAGGGAGAGGTGATAAAGGAAGATTCCTCAACCACTCATTTCCATTTAAAGTTAAATTGTTTATTAAAATAGTAATGGGTGGAGAAAGGTTTGAGGAAGTACCCAAGGATGCCAGAGGTGTGAGTCCTGATCCAGTCTAGGGAGGGCTCTAATATTCTGGTCTTGATTTAGAAGCAAGTCCTGAGAAGTGATTGTGTTGTTCTAGTATCGGGGCCTCCGAAAAAGTGTTAGTCCGACATCCTTGTTACTTCTAGCATCGAAGATCGTCACTTGTGGCTGCAGTAGGAGTTGATTTTTGGGGTTTCCCATTAACCAAGTTGTAAATTGATCCTTTGGTTCTAACTCGTATCTTACAACTCTTGATCAAATTTCCATATTGGTGGCATCTCCTGCACCTAAAAGGGATATTTTGGTAATCCAGTCTCTGATTGTAGGTGTAGCTTCTCCAACTGAGATCAACCTCTTCACCAAGACCTTCCCTGATGTTTAAGTTGACCAAGATTCTTTCCACCTTCCTTTGTTTTGTTTCTTCAAAGGTCATGTCAGCATCTAGGAAGTCTCCTATGTAGTTTTCGATTGATTTGAAGTGCTCAAAGGTCCATAGATGAAAGGGGAGCGCAGGGAGTCTTACCCAAACCGAAATTTCATCCAACTGTTCTATACTTGCATAAAAAAGTGGACTCTAGAGTTTGAGAATAAGGGGGGAGTTGTTTATGCTCCATGGTTTTCCTAGATCCCACTTGGAGTGCTCAGACTTTTGGAAGGTAAAAGCGTACCAATTCCTATTCAGCTCAACAATCTCTGAGATATGACCTAGATGTTCCTTCCAGACATTATGCATCCAATCAATGACAGTTTTAACCTAGCATACCAATATTTCACTTAAAATAGTAACAATGAATTTCAACATTGCTCATTGTCTATACTTGTGCATTACTCACTTGTGAATCAACCTTACTCACCATCGCACCGCTTGCGCTTAAACAACACAACGCGGGGATTAGCAATGTATTTATTCAAATGGTTCTTCTGTAAAAATAACCAAAACAAAGAGGCTTTCTTCCATTACCACTAGCGGCGTGCACAAACAATAACAGATCCCAACATTATGAATGTGCTTTCAATAATTACATGTATGAACAATGTCCCTGCCTTTGACAAATGTAAACGCCCAATATGCCAGATCATACGTTCAAAGACCAAACACAAAATACCCATAACTGCAATAGCTTCACCTATTTTCGACTATAGATGCCTTTCAATACAATTACCAAGTTATATTGTACTTACATTCGGCTATAAAATATATGATATTTTTTGGGGGGTTTGTTTTCCATGAATTTCACACCTCTTGCTGGAAAATGATTTACAAAGTTGATCATCACTTTATAAATTCAATACTATGCTGTAATGATGTTTTTAGCCTCTGGATACAAAATAATTTCCAAAGTCAATCACTATGTTGTATTGAATATTTCGGCATTGAATAGATATTTTGTTGTTGCATGGCTTATTCCTATTGTGCAGACAAAGATCAATTGCCTCCATAATTTCAACCATGCTATAAATTAATTTTCAAAATCAATCATCTGATTGTATTGAAGATTTAGGAATTGAATAGAAATCTTCTCCCATGACTTATTTATGTGGTGCCAACATAGAGGAATCAACCCCGAAATTTGGGCAAACTTGATGCAGAGTAGTTCAACTGATCCGTATTATTTTCGCCATGAAATGAGAGCGGGGATATGATAAAGAAATGCACAGAGATATTGCAGATATCCAATAATATAACAGAAATATATCAGAGCTGCAACCATAAACACAAATATACAGTAATACACAATTTCTATTCATGAAATAAATGTATAGAGACTGTAAAAATATAGAGTGAAAGACTCACTAGAATGGTGGAAGCTTATCTCTGAGAAGAGATGTGACGACTACTCGCATTTGCAAGAAGATGATTGCAATGAAGCTCTGAAGGCATTTTTATAATAAACAGGAATTCCAAAAACCCTAGACGTCCAAAAACCTAACCCTAGAATATGAAGCGCCAAAATTCATCTGGGCCCCGTTTGGGTAAGTTAGTACATCAACTTCTCGGGGTCGTAACTTTTGCATATGATCTTCGTTTTAAGCGCATGATAACCCGTTAGAAAGGTATCATCAAGGAGATTCATTTTTGGGGCTTAATTATGCTTTTGGCTGTCATTAAGAAGCTCAAACTAGAAAACCCTTCATTTAGGCCCTCAGAATGGCCCCGAAACTTCAAAACTGTTAAAAATAGTAAATTGTCAAAATTGCCAGAAAACTGTTTTGAGCTAGTTGGAAAAGGTGGGTGGCCACCAATATCCACCTAGATCATCAACAACCTTAACCCTCCGCGCGTTTTCATTGTTGTTTGTTGATCAATATGTGTTTCCCATTATTCCACATAC
>SNQJ01S0033743.1:7037-37964 GCA_010110895.2 Picea sitchensis
TTAGATCTCCCACTTGAGAACTTAGATCTATTTCTTTCCTGGGAGCGTCCTCTTGCAAATAATGTGTCTATATTTTGTCCTTCCATATTCTTTTGTCTCATCTCCTCTGACAACAAGGATGAGACCACTTCATCAAACTTCAAGGAAGTTGTATTAATACCTATGGCCACAACCAAACTATCCCACGATTCTGGAAAAGAACACAATAAACTGATACATTTATCTTCATATGAAATTTTAATCTCAACATATACTAATTGACTTACCACGGTATTGAAGGCATTCAAATGCTCTGCCACTGAGTCTCCATCTCTCATCCTCAGGTTATACAACTTCTTTCTCAAGAATATTTTATTTACTAGGGACTTATACTAGTAAAACTTCCCCAACTTTTCCCATAAATCCTTGGTTGTAGCTTCCTCTGACACATTCAGTAATACTGAATCGGAGAGACACAGTCAGATTGCACTCTTTGCCTTCTGATCTAATTTTTTCCAGTCATCTGTTGAAGTTCATGTAGGTGTAGTACCTGCATCTACCGTGATCCATTGATCTCTTTCCAACAACATATCTTTCATCTTGAGCTTCCACGGCACAAAACTTTGTCCATTAAACTTCTCGATCTCCATCTTCGAATTGCTCGCCATTTTTTTCACCTGAAAAATCAATACCACAGATCTCCCACTGTAACAAAGCTTATCAGAGTCCCGACCCAAACCCTTGAACACAAAGGCATCCCTATGAATCCAACAAAGATCTGATACCAAATGTATATTTTAACCTTGTACAATATTTACTGCAAACAAATTTTCAGTAAAAGAATAGAAAAGATACAATGGAAAATACAAACATTACACGAAGATTTTTCACCTGGAAACCCAAATTAGGAAAAAAAACATATTTTATTTTCATTCATCATGATACATTGTTTACAATACAATATACATATAGGATACAATGTCATCCAAAACCCTAACCCAATGACCTAGGTTAGTCAACAACCCTAATTCCTTAACGGGAAATAGAAAACCATTGGCAAAAAACCATGTGTTGAATAACCACCTAAATATGTGTGAGAAGCCCCCAAACCCCCACACGGGGGGCTTCTCCCCCTTGCACCCCCATGTGCGCCCGACAAAGAATATAACAAATACCCAACAATATTATTCCTGAAGAGTCTCCTATCATTGGAGATCTTTTTCTAATTGCATATTTAGACCACTAGTATGGAGATATACTTGTGTATCTCCAAAATTTGAAGTGCACCGCTTTTTCTTCTCTCAATGAGCATCAATGAATTCAACATCAGGCATGAAACTATCTTATACTCTATGAAACTTTGTATTTTTTAGGCATAGATTGCATTCATCGACAATGTCTCACACACGAAGAAGAAAAACTCGTTTTGAACAACTTTCACACCGGAGCATGTGGCCGTCATTTTTCTGGGTTGGAAACAACCCAAAATATTCTACATGTAGGTTACTTCTAGCCCTCATTAATCAAGGATTGTGTGGATGCGGTCAAGAAGTTCCACCCATGCCAGATCTTCTGTCGAAATATGCGGGTACACCCTGCTCCTATGTTTTTGGTCATTAATATTGGTCCTTTCACCAAGTGGGGGATTGACTTTACTACATGTCACCCATCTTAATCTAGGGGGGATATTTACATCACCCAAGAAGTAGACTACTTCATGAAGTGGAATTTATTCCGACGTTTAGAAATGATGGAAAAACCGCAGTTGTTCTCATCTTTAATCAGATAGTAGCAAGGTTCGGTATCCTGAAAGAAATTGTAACTGACCATGGCAGTCACTTCTAGAATAAAATGATGATTGAGTTAACATCAAAGATTGGGTTCAAAAAGGAACATTTGTCACCCTACTACCCGCAGTTGAATGGTCAGGTTGAAGCTCTGAATAAGTGTTTTAAGACAATTCTTCAGCAGACGACCAAATTTGCCAAGTCGAATTGGCATTTGATGTTGTATTCACCGTAGTGGGCCTATCGAACGTCTATGAAGACTGCCACCAATTTTTCACCTTTTCAACTCGTATACGAGCTGGAAGCGGTCTTACCTATTGAATGCCAAATCCCTTCTTTAAAGTTGGCAATGAAGTTACTTCCATACACTTCACCACTTAAGGAACACCTTCTATATCTCGAGCCGCTCAATGAGCAGCATCGTGATGTGGACTTAGCCAATGAGGCTCATAAGAAATGAGTCAAGTGTCAGTATGATCGGTTTGTTTTCCCCCTAATTTTCTCCAAAGGCGATCTTGTCCTGGTCTATGATTAAGACAAAGATCCCCTCAGGGTAGGCAAGTTCAAACCCATGCGGTTCAGACCTTTCATTTTGAAAGAGGTCTTAGAGAATGGTGCTTACCATCTGGTTGATTTTGAGGGAAATCCTTTAGTGGAGCCTAGAAATGGGTTATACCTTAAGAAGTACTACTATTAGGTTGGTCACATGTGTTAGCACAAACATTTGCAGTGGAAAAGTAGCTCAGAGGTGTTGTGAACTCTATACATGGAAAGTGGCGCTACTGAAATTGAGCTCTCAACAGGCCGGTGAAGTCCTTTGTTTTCACAGGAAGCATCCAAACGTAGTGTTCAGAGCAGTCCATTTCGGACTTGAAACACAAGAAAAAATATGGGTTAAATTTTCTATGGCGGAGATCCCCTGTACAGTTCAGATTGGCGGCTTTTGTGCATTCAGAATGTCAAAATTGTGTGAGGATTAATGACTAGACAAAATCCCCAGAGTTGCATATCAAGCACCACACGTCCTTCCAGATCATATGGTTTTGATTTACTTCGACAGTTCGGGCTCCGGGAGTTTCAAGACTTCCACTCTTGATTTCCTCTAGAGTACGTTCTCTTGGAGTGCTCAGATCTTTGTCACGTGTCTCTCCAAATCTAATGGTTGTGATTTACTTCAAGAGTTCAGGCTTCAAGACTGTTGGCTTCACCACTCCCGATTTCCTCTGGAGTACTTTCTCCTGGAGTACATGGATATTTGTCGTGTGTCCTTCTAGATCTAACAATCAATATCTGCTCGGGGAGTTATACAAGATCTACATGTAGAACCCCCGAGCTCAAAAGTGTTGAAGACACTTGGAATTCATCTAGTGTTGACACGTGGTATTCATTTGTTGTGACACATGGAATTCTTTTCAATTACCTTGGGGCACGTCATCTGCTTGATTTTGTTTGACGCATGTCACTCCCCTTCTGAGACACATCACTTTTGGCCTATACAACTTTGGGATATTTAGATGCATATCAAACCCAGTTCTCTGGAGCTCCAGAGTGCCAAAGTGTCGAAGCACGTGACACTCATCTGTCACGACTTGTGGCGCTCATTCGTGGAGACATGTGGCATCCATCTATCCCTGACATGTGACACTCATTTCTGGTCATTTGGGTCCCATCGTCAGCTCATTTTTTAGTGACACATGTCATTCACCTTATGTGACACACCAACAATCATGAAATCATATGACATATGTCCACCACATCACTTTGCAGCATTGTCACTACAGGAGTTTTCCATTCAGAGAAAGCATAGTTCTCTGAAACCCGATACCCAAAGTCTTAAAATATTTAGATGATACAAATGACATAATCTAGGTTTATTTAGTGATAAGGACACACTAATCACTTCATGAGTTTGTGATGTAGGAGCATCGCTTCCAAGCCAGCCATGCGCCAGACAACCAACCAGCACAGCACGCATTCAATGAAGGAGGAGAGGCGCAACCCTCTCGTTTCAAATTTTGAATTTGAAATCAATGTAATTAATGTTTTGTAAGCTCGTGGAGCCATAAAGGTATGCCTTTGAGAAGGTTGTAGTTAAAGGATGCCTTTAATGGTTGTAAGGCTGGGATCTAGCTCTGATTCGGACTAGATAGCCCATTCAATGTAATTCAGTGTAATTGAATAGAGTAGGTAGCTTGGAGGCAAGAGCTCAAAGAGCCCCCTCATGTAAAATATCCTTGGTATCTGTAGAGTTAGTCGAGTCGAGAGGTTAGAGAGTTAGAATCTATGAGAGTAGAGAAGATAGGAAGAGCCAAGTCTTTGTAAAAATTCTGACCTCGAACACATTGTAAACAGAGGAATTTTATATTAATACAAATAGCAGTTTCCTGCATGTTATTATGTGGTTGCATGAATGTCTTTGTGTGTTCATTATATGTTGTAGATGTATGTTGTAGGTGTGCGTTTTCAAGGACAGACAAAATTCATTGTCTGCTGGGTTCTTTGATTCAGGTTGGGTTCTTTGAGGCTCCATGCCAAGAGGGTGTGACAGAATGCTACGGGTTCTGAAAGCCAGTGCCTAGATGCACTCCTAAATTATACGGAATTTAGGCAAGGACGTGTCAGGAGGGTGCACCAGCTGAATTTTTAGGCTCAGGAAGGAAGCCTCAAGGTTGTTGAATACCTTAGAGGTAAGACTGTGCAGAGGAAAGCACAGAAGAAGATAGAATATCTGAGGAGTTCTGTAGAGATCTGCCAGGAGGGAATTGAGCAGATGCACGGGTTGCATTAAGGAGAATAAATCTATCTTGAGTTCAGAGAAGACAGAAATTATGAGGAATTCTGGAAAAGCTCTACCAGGAGAGCATTGAGCAAGTGCACAAAGCACACATGAGAACTCTTCTTAGAGTTCGTTGAAGGGAATAGAATCACTGAGGGATTCTGCAAGAGCTCCGCTAGGAGGGCGTTGAGTAAGTGCCAGTTTGCACAGGGAGCACTCTTAGAGTTCTGAGGGAGAAGGAAGTGTCAAGAGGACCTTCATAGGGTTGTTGAATGCCCTACAGACTCATCAAGGAGTTGCTTGAGCAAGAGACTTCCAAGAGGGCATTAGATTCTCCATCTGAGGGAGAGAAAAGGGTTAAGTCCCTCGGAGGTCTGATTAACAGAGAAGCTCGGGATAGACATCCCCTTCATGTGTGCAGGGACCCTATAGGAATCACAGAGGTTGTGAAAACCTTTCAAGGTTTCAGAGAAGAGAAGCTCAGGAGGAAAAGTGATTTTGTGCATAAGAGCAACAGTTGCAAGGAGTGCAGAGGTCGAAGGATCCTTCGAGGATTCAAAGAGAACAAAGCTCAGGAGGGAGAGTGATTTCATGCAAAAATCCCTGCAAGTATCGTAGAGGCTGAAAGGAGACCCTTTGGAGGGTTTGAGTTCGAGGAAGCTCAAGAGGGAAAGCATCTTCAAGAACGTAGACAGAAGCTGAGAGTAGAGGCTTCGTAGCAGGGACAAAATATGAGGCCTTTGATAAGTTGAATTATTCCAAGGATCAGGAAGAAATAGAAGCTCACAAGGGGGAGCACAGCTGTCATCGGATCAGGCCAAGGACAAGATCTGGACCATTGAAGTTTCACATCCAGGAAGCAGTAGGAGGAGAGCACATAGGAGAAGAAGATTTGAACAAACAGATCTTGCACAGATCGTCGACCGTCGTTGGATCTAGGAGATGGTGCACATGAGTTAAGCTCGCATATGAGCTGAGCGGAGGCTCATCGAAAGTCCCAGAACAGCGAACACATCAAGATTTTGGAGTTTGGGGAGCAGAGAATATAGGGGTCATGGAGTCGCTGCATCATGATCTCCCGATCCACGAAATCCTGAAAGAATCAGGAGTGTCCATCACTCAGGAGGACATGTGGCAGCGATCCGAGGACCCATCGGGGTTTCAGGTACTGGGAAGTCCAAGGAGAAAGGAACAGGTAACCTTGCATCGCAGGATCGCGAAAGGTGAAATCCCGAAGGCGTTGAAGGGACGTGGAAGGAAGCCAGCATTTCGCCATACCAGTATTCGGGATATCAAAATTCCTGAAGGCAAGGAGTCTGTGCTCTTGGGTTAGAAAACCCCAAAGTTGTGAAAGTGCGACGTGTCGTTGGAGCAGGATAGTGAAGGCGGGGATTTTGGATTTTGGCATACCGGGGATCCCGTAGATAGAGGACGGGCAACTTCGCATCAAAAGTCTCAAAGTCGCGAAACACGATACAACTTTGGAGGAGAAAGTGGCCAGGGATTTGGCATTTCAGGCATTGGCACTTCGGCCATCCCAATGACCAGGAGTCGGGGCTCTTGGTGTTGAAAACCCCAAAGTAGGCTATGGTCACGGGGAAGAGCGGTCACATGCACCGACATATGGCCCAGGGGGCTAATCACCGTTGAGCGCCATTTGGGAATTTCAGCATTTCGGTGATCGGGGGATCAAGGAGGCAGAGACTCTTGACAGTAGGGATCACGGAGTCCCAAAACCCAAAATTACTTTTCGGGAAAAGACCGAAGGTCATATTCGGTGACCGTGGGAAGGAGAAGCTCATGCCTGATGCATGTTCGCGTAGGTGGGGTTTCACAAGTACCTATGGATCGGGTTCATGAGACCTCAAGGAAGGCCAAAAGAACCATTTTGGTTCTATGGATCCGAAGGATAGAATTATCCTAAGACCGGGAGGTCATGCAGAACCTGTTGAGGCAGGGGGTGCTGCACCAAGTGGTATTAGAGCTTGACTATGTTTGTATATTTCAGGAAGAGGGAGAAAGAAGAGAAAGAGAATACTCTAGTACACATCAGTTTGGTATCAGAGGTAACTTGCAGAGACAGGCAGAAGGAGACAGAGCACTGAGACTATGTGGAGATTGTTGCAGGTGTGCAGCAGTCAAAAGGTAGTGAGGTCGACTGTAAAGAGAGGTTGGAAGCACTCTCAGTTGCAAAGTGACAGTAGCAGATTTGCCAGGAGGGCATATAGAAGGTGAAGATGGCTACTAAAGGCCATAGACACTATGGAAGGAAGATCCATCAGCAGCAGAGAAAGGATGCAATGGACAAAGAGCTCACCGAGATCAGAGCGAGAATGGAAATTATGGCATTGTAGATGCAACGGGATACAAAGTCAAGATGGGTGTATGAATGGCCCTCGAAGATGAAGGAAAAATGGCCAGTCAAGGAATTGTTGGCCAGAAGACAGTGGAGGTTTTTGAGAATGTGGCTGAGGCATGTTGAAAGCCTCAGGGATGATGAAGAGGAAATGGTTCAGGCATGTGAACTAGAGGCTGGGAGAAATATCAGTGATGTTGAGGATGAACAAAGGTCACAGGATGATCTCAAAGACTACCAGGAGGGCAGGACAGAAAACTCATGTTGCCAAGAGGGAAATGAGTTGAGATCGCTGCGGGATCTCATAGACTATCAGGAGGATAGCAAGGGAATTTCATGTTGCCAAGTGGGAAATGATATGGGATCCGAGGATCTCATAGACTGCCAAGAGGGAAGAACAGAAATTTCCAATTGCTAGGAGGGCAATGAGATGAGATACGAGGATCTCATAGACTGCCAAGAGGGCAGCAGAAAACTCCCATACTTCCAGGAGGGTAAGGGAGAGCAGATGAGCTCAGAGTTGAGTTCATATCAGCAAGGACAGCTGACATAGAAGGAGCATCATAGGAATCTTCTGATGATTGGGGGAATTTGGTTATTCCTACCGCATAGCCCAGTTGACACCAGAACATGCGTTTCAGAAGAAGCAACAACAGAAAGACAGCCAGTTGTGACTGTCGTGGGAAAAGAGTTGGAGAAGATGTTAGAGACTACCCAAGCAAAAGAGGAAAAAGAGAATTCGGAAGAATGACTCGATAGCTTCAGCCAGGAAGCTGAAAAGGGGACAGTTGCAGCACTGAAGCTGACAGTAGAATAAGAACATGGAGGTAAGATAATTACTCCATGGGAGATGGAGCTGGAGATGTTGGAGGATTGGTTGAACAATCCAGAGCCAGCGAATGACTGCCATGAACAGAAAGTTAGGCAGATAATTGAAGAGGATCATTCTGAGGAATTTCTCAAAGATTTTAGCCAGGGAGATGAACAGGTGATGAAGACTTCAATACCGAGGTATGCAGCAGAAGATGAGGGAAAATTACAGTCTGAGGAGCAATTGGAAGAAGATGGAATTCAACCAGCAGGGGGAATGGCAGAAGTTGAGCTGCCGGAAGAAGAAGTTGAACAACAGTTTAGTGAGAAGACTGCAGAGTTGGTATCTGCAACAGAGTGGAAAGCTAAGACCACGGCAGATGGAAAAGACACCATGGGAGATCATGGTGATCTACCCACTGATGACAAGACAAAATTGTAGCAGAGGAGACTGCAAGAACAGAGCCAGCCACCGGAGCAGCTGGACGAGGATATTGAGAAGATTCGAAAGCTAATGGTCAGGTTAGTAGAAGCTGCCGGAAAAGGGAGGCTACGCAGAAGGGGGATAGCAGCAGAAGTAGAGCAACAGAAGAAACAACAGCAGCAACAACAGAGTAGTGGAGAAGATGAATAGCTCCAGATAATTGTTTGGGATCTAGGAGGATTTCAACAGCGGCGTTGACGAGCTCATGAATTTTTTCGAAGCAGAGGATTATGATGCAGAAGCATCGCTCCCAAGCCATCCATGTGCCAGCCAGCTAGCCAGCACAGCGTGCATTCAATGAAGGAGGAGAGGTGTAGCCCTCTCGATTCAGATTTTGAATTTGAAATCAATGTAATTAATGTTTTGTAAGGCCGTGGAGCCATAAAGTTATGCCTTTGAGTAGGTTGTATTTAAAGGAGGCCTTTAATGGTTGTAAGGCGAGGATCTAGCTCCGATTCGGACTAGAATCCCATTCAATGTAATTCAGTGTAATTGAATAGAGTAGGTAGCTTGGAGGGAAGAGCTCAAAGAGCCCCCTCATGTAAAATATCCTTGGTATCTGTAGAGTTAGTCGAGTCGAGAGGTTAGAGAGTTAGAATCTGTGAGAGTAGAGAAGATAGGAAGAGTCGAGACTCTGTAAAACTTCTAAGCTCGAACACATTGTAAACTGAGGCATTTTACATTAATACAAATAGCAATTTCCTGCATGTTATTCTGTGGTTGCATGAATGTCTTTCTGTGTTCATTATATGTTGTAGATGTATGCTATAAGTATGCATTTGCAGGGACAGAAAAAATTCATTGTCTGTTGGGTTCTTTGATTCAGGTTGGGTTCTTTGAGGCTTCATGCCAAGAGGGTGTGACAGAATGCTGTGGGTTCTAAAAGCCAGTGCTTAGATGCACTCCTGAATTCTGTGGAATTTGGGCAAGGACGTGCCAGGAGGGTGCACCGGCTGAAGTTTTAGGCTCAGGAAGGAAGCCTCAAGGTTGTTGAATACCTTGGAGGTAGGACTGTGCATAGGAAAGCACAGAAGAAGATAGAATCTCTGAGGAGTTATTTAGAGCTCTATCAGGAGGGCATTGAGCAGATGCACGGGTTGCATTGAGGAGAAGAACTCTATCTTCAGTTCAAAGAAGACAAAAATTCTGAGGAATTATGGGAAATCTCTGTCAGGAGGGAATTCAGCAAGTGCACAGAGCGCATAGGAGAACTCTTCTTAGAGTTCATTGAAGGGAACAGAATCACTAAGGGATTATGTAGGAGCTTCGCCAAGAGGGTGTTGAGTAAGTGCTAGTTTGCACCGGAAGAATTCTTAGAGTTCTAAGGGAGAAGGAAGTGTCAAGAGGACCTTCACAGGGTTGGTGAATACCCTACAGACTCAACAAGGAGTTGCTTGAGAAAGAGACTGCCAAGAGGGCATCAGATTCTCCATCTGAGGGAGAGAAAAGGGTTAAGTCCCTTAGAGGTTTAAGCAACATAGAAGCTCAGGACAGACAGAACCGTGTGCAGGGACCCTGTAGGAATCATAGAGGTTGTGAAAACCTTTCAAGTTTTCAGAGAAGAGAAGCTCAGGAGGAAAAGTGATTTTGTGCACAAGAGCAACAGCTGCAAGGAGTGCGAAGGTCGAAGGATCCTTCGAGGATTAAAAGAGAACAAATCTCAGGAGAAAGAGTGCTTTCATGCACAGAGCCCTGTAAGTATCACAGAGGCTGAAAGGAGACCCTTTGGAGGGTTTGAGTTCAAGGAAGCTCAGGAGGGAAAGCATCTTTGAGAATGCAGACAGAAGCTGTGAGTAGAGGCTTCGTAGCAGGGACAAAAGCCGATGCCTTTGATAAGTTGAATTCTTCCAAGGATCGGGAAGAAACAGAAGCTCACAAGGGGGAGCACAGCTACCGTCGGATCAGGCCGAGGAAAAGATCTGGACCATTGAAGTTTCACATCCAGAAAGCAGCAGCAGGAGAGCACATAGGAGAAGAATATCTGAGTCGTCATATATTGCACAGATCTGGGAGAAGGTGCGCATGAGTTAAGCTCACATATGAGCTGAGTGGAAGCTCATCGAAAGTCCTAAAATAGAGAACACATCAGGATTTCATAGTTCGGGGAGCAGAGCATATAGGGGTCGTGGAATCACTGCATCACGATCTCCCGATCTGTGAAATCTCAAAAGAATCGGAAGCATCCATCACTCAAGAGGACGTGTGGCAACAATCCAAGGACCCATCGGGGTTTCGGGTACCGGGAAGTCCAAGGAGAAAGGACCAGGTAACCTTGCATCGCGGGATCGTGAAATGCGAAATCCTTAAGGCGTTGAAGGGACGTGGAAGGAAGCCGACATTTCAGCATACCAGGATTCGGGATATCGGAATTCCTGAAGGCAAGGAGTCTGTTCTCTTAGGTTAGAAAACCCCGAAGTCGTGAATGCATGACGTGTCCTTGGAGAGGGACAGTGAAGGCGAGGATTTTGGATTTCGGCATACCAGGGATCCCGTAGACAGAGGACGGCCAACTTCGCATCGGAAGTCCCGAAGTCACGAAACACGATAAAACTTTGGAGGAGAAAGTGGCCTGGGATTCGACATTTTGGGCATCGGCACTTCGGCTATCCCGATGACTGGGAGATGGGGCTCTTGGTGTTGAAAACCCCGAAGTAGGTTGTGGTCATGGGGAAGAGAGGTCACATGCACCGAGATATGGCCCATGGGGCTAATCACTGTTGAGCATCATTTCGGCATTTCGGTGATCGGGGGATCGAGGAGGCAAAGACTCTCGATAGTAGGGATCACGGAGTCTTGAAACCCAAAATTACTTTTCGAGAAAAGACCGAAGGTCATATTCGGTGACCGTGGGAAGGAGAAGTTCGCACTTGATCCATGTTCGCGTAGGCGGGGCTTCACAAGGACCTGTGGATCGAGTTTGTGAGGCCTCAAGGAAGGTCGAAAGAACCATTTCAGTTCTGCGAATCCGAAGGATAGAGCGATCGTACGACCGGGAGGTCGTGCAGAACCTTTTGAGGCAGGGGGTGTTGTGCCAGTTCGACACTCCAAGAGATATATACACTTTTCATTTAAATGATCCCGAAATTCAAAGTGTTGTAGTGATGAGAGACTACCACGTCACTCCGGGAGAAAGTCACTTCGGGAGATATTCATGCTCTACGTTCAAAAGCTCCCAAGCTATAAGAAATTTGCGTCATCACTAAATATGTCTAGGGGAGTTAAATATGGAAGACGAATAGAAATTTAGCAGAGGTGATAAAATAGCGGTTACCCAAATCACAGATTGCAACCAGATCAACGACCATGCTTCATTGCGAGAACAGAATGTACTTGAACGATAAAATTCTTGAGTGGTCCCGCAATTGAAACCATGGTATAGAAAAAGAGGTATGTGGAAGTTGGTGATGAATTGTGGGTGTAGAAGCAGTGTGGATCCAAACCTCCCTTGATGTCCCCAGAATCACGTTCTTATATAGCATCAAATATCAGAGCAATGTGTGGCAACAAAAACTGGGCATTAAGCCAAATCATCAAAGGAAAGTCACGAGGAGAAGAATAATGCTAGCAGATCGTGACCAGTCCCTCACAGAGAAAATATGAATGTAGAAGAATCCCATAACGAACTTTCAGTTGTGACACATCATCAAGCTGCTGAAATCACTTTCATATCGGTTTATATAAGGTCATTAAGATAACTCAAGTATGTCCTATTTTTGGGGTTTTTTGTTGTAACTTCCCAAATTTTAGGGGACGAGTCATCATGTAGTTGTTTCTATTTTGGGGAAAAATTAATTTTTGTAATAGAAACTATCTAAAGGCGATTGACCTCCTGGAAACTATATATTCTAATGTTTTTCATGTAAAAGGGGTTCGGCCCAAGACCTGAGGAGGTTATTAGAAATGGAATGACTGTATATTTCAGTTTGTAAGCCAGAGGGGCATGTAGCTGAAAATTGTATGTTATTGAAGATTCATATGAGTTGTTTCATCAGATTTGTCTTCTATCTTAATGTTGGGCCCAAGATATGATCATTTTCATGACGGTTATTATACACTTTTTCCATATGTATATATGTGTTTTTCATCTTTTGAAGGATCTTTTTGAATAATTTGATGATAAAATGGTATGATCAGCATAAGGTATGTGTAATTCATGTTTAATGATTAAATCAAGTTGAATTCGTCATGTTCTATGATTTCCAAGAGTTAATTCGGGTTTTTGTGTTGTTACAGGGCAAAATGCACCATGTTTCCAGTTCCGACACTTGGTCTGGCACTTGTTCCAGCACTTAGTATTGCACAAAAATGCAGGGTGAGTTGGCGGTTATGGCATTGGCGGCCAGTGATGGACAAATCGGGCACATGGGTTTTCTTCATGATCACCCCCTCTAACTATTGAGCTCCCGACAACTCATATTCAGTTGTTCAAAGAGGGCAATTATTGGCTCGCTCTATTTCGGCAGTTAGGGCACCATTAATGAAATTTACCAATTTTAGAAGTGGCTCGAACATCCTGTGGTCGACCACTTGGCATGTAAACATTATAAATACCACTAATATGATCAGAAGATTGTTAACCAAGTAGAAGAGCCATTAAATTAGAGACAAATTTGTTTTTCTCTGTTTTGGTATTTTACATTGCCAGAATTGTGCCAGAACTACATTTTCAAGCTTTCATGGTGAATTCTCCTTGTTAAGTTCATGGTGTGCTTGTAGGAGGTAGCCACGACTTGTTGGGGAGCCCACCAATAGTCTGGTGATTGTTCTTATGTTATTTGTGCATTTCTTAATTCAAATTGCTCTTTCTTATTTCTTGTAAATGCATGTTTTTATTTAATTAATTAGTTTGATGTAGCTTACTCTTTTACTTCTATTTTGCAGGTTAGTTGATGATATGTGTTAGTATGTGTTGATTTTATAGATTAGGAATAGGATTGCAAGTCTCTATACTAACCCTGTGTGCAATTAGAAAGTCTCTCTCTCTCTCTCTCTCTCTCTCTCTCTCTCTCTCTCTACTAACCCCGTGTGCAAAGTAGATGTTAAATGATGCTTTCTTTTATAATTTTACAGTCAAGTTTAGAACAATTTTTTTTAATTTTTTAGTTAAATAATGATGATCTCGTTATGTTGTTGATGGTTTATACATGAATATGCAGGGTGTTTAACATTACTTTCATCATGGCTAAGTTTTCATTGGATTGTTTACTCCACACCCTTCATTTTTCCATCGAGATTAGTATTGAGCTTATACCATTGGAATTGTCCTTTGTTGTCAAGTGTCATCGAGATATCATCCGTCACCACCGAAGGCATTCACACAACCACCAACGTTATATTTGAATCATCATAAGTTAAAACAATAGTTTTCCTGCTTTCATAAGATATAGTTTCTTGTTTTCATAGCTTAGGAAATAGTCTCATTTGTTGTTGTAGGATAGATAGACTTTTCTTTGATAGATAGTAGTTTGCTTATCATGGATTAAGAATTAATTGGTAGTCTTTCTTGCTTTCATTGGTGGCCATAGATGGACAAATCAGGCACATGGGTTTTCTTCATGATCACCCCCTCCAGCCATTGAGCTCCCGACAACTCAGATTCAGTTGTTCAAAGAGGGCGATTATTGGCTCGCTTTGTTTCAGCAGTTAGGGCACCATTAATGAAATTTACCAATTTTAGAAGTGGTTCAAACCTCCTGTGGTCGACCACTTGGAATGTAAACATTATAAATACCACTAGGATGATCAAAAGATTGTTAACCAAGTAGAAGAGCCATTAGATTAGAGACAAAATCGTTTTTCTCTGTTTTGGTATTTTACGTTGCCAGAATTGTGCCAGAACTGCGTTTTCAAGCTTTCATGGTGAATTTGCCTTGTTAAGTTCGTGGTGTGCTTGTAGGAGGTAGCCACGACTTGTTGGGGGGGCCACCAGCAGTCTGGTGATTGTAATTATGTTATTTATGCATTTCTTAATTCAAATTGCTCTTTCTTATTTCCTATATATGCATGTTTTTATTTAATTAATTAGTTTGTTGTAGCTTTATGTTTTACTTCTCTTTCGCAGGTTAGATGATGATATGTGTTAGTATGTGTTGATTTTATAGATTAGGAATAGGCTTGCAAGTCTCTATACTAACCCTGTGTACAATTAGAAACTCTCTCTCTCTCTCTCTCTCTCTCTCTCTCTCTCTCTGTGTGTGTGTGTGTGTGTGTGTGTGTGTGTTTATACTAACCTCGTGTGCAAAGTAGATGTTAAATGATGATGATTTCATAATTTTACAATTAAGTTTAGAACAATTTTTTAATTAGAGAAGAACATAGTTTTAATTTGGGTTTCTTTTGACAAAGATTGATGGATGGATAGATTTACTTCCAGTTTTTGAATCATAGCTTGCTTATCTTAGTTTACATGGATTTCATTTACTTAGTATTGGTTCATGTAATTGTCAATTTACTTTTTAATATCATGTTTTTAATTTATGTTTTTAGTCATTTTCTTATCATAGTTTGAATGATTAGAGTAGACATAGTATAGTTTTATTTCACGCAATTTCCTTTCTTAGAATTAAAATGCAATTAAATTTATTAGTTAAATAATGATGATATCGTTATGTTGTTGATGGTTTATACATGAATATGCAGGGTATTTAACATTACTTTCATCATGGCTAAGTTTTCATTGGATTTTTTACTCCGCACCTTTCATTTTTCCATCGAGATTAGTATTGAGCTTATACCATTGGAATTTTCCTTTGTTAAGTTTCATCAAGATATCATCCATCACCACCAAAGGCATTCACACAACCACAAACGTTATATTTGAATCGTCATAAGTTAAAAGAATAGTTTTCCTGCTTTCTTAACATATAGTTTCTTGTGTTCATAGCTTAGGAAATAGTCTCATTTGTTGTTGTAGGATAGATAGACTTTGCTTTGATAGATAGTAGTTTGATTATCATGGATTAAGAATTCGTTGGCAGTGTTTCTTGATTTCAATAGACTAGATTTCATTTCATGCATTGCATTGAGCATTTAGATTTCCTTTCATGCATTGCATTGAGCATTTAGATTTCCTTTCACGCATTAGAAATAGTTTTGCATTAGGCATTTAGTCCACTTGCCTCTTAGGCTAGATAGTTGTTCAATGAGAAGTTTTTCTTGCAATAGTTATTTGTCTTTGCTTACTTGTCTTTTGCTTTAGTAGGTTAGTTACGTGCCTTTGCTTACTTGTCTTTTTCTTTAGTAGGTTAGTTAGGTGTCTTTGCTTACTTGTCTATTTGTTTTAATAGGTTAGATAGGTGCTTTTGCTTACTTTCTTATTTATTTTCTTTCATAGGGTAGTTGCTCATTGAATGTAGGTTGGCAAGTTAGAAGTTTTCTTTTATCATTTGCTTATTATGATTGGTATTTTTCTTTTTCTTATTGTTTTCTTTACATAGAGTTTTCATTTGCTTTCTTAGGAACTATCCATAAACCTTTGGCCCAAAAGTACTTAGGTTACCTAGTTTCATTGTGCTTAGTAGGGTTTGCTCATTAAATAGATTTTCTTGAGTATATTATCCTTAGATAGTTGCCTTCCTTAGTTAGACTATACTCCTACCATCCTTCTACCTTTGGCATATATTCTTCTACAACTCTAAGTTTGCTTACCCCGGGTTGACAATTTAATTGAGGGTTTTTACTGTGTTTTTAGTGCATATAGAACACCCATCATTTTTGGCATCATTGCCGAGGAGTTGTCTTAAGGTAAGAAGTAGTTAGGAAATAGATCATTCCTAGACCCTAGCATTAGATTGGTGGAGGGGGGGATTTAAGACAAGAGGTAAGAACCTGTGCATCTGCAATAGCAAGTTCCCCTAAACCCAATGGCAGTTTTTCTTTTTCTTTTTATTTTTATTTCATGAATAGGCCTAGAGACCCAAAAGGTAGATACATTAAATAAAAATCAGACCTTTCAACCAAGGTTCCTTTTGATCTCTTTGGGGGAAGGAACGTTTTTCTTATAAAATGTGCAGACTGATACCAAAAAACAGAAGTTAGCTCGACTCAAAGAGATAAAATAGTCTATGAAGGGTCTAACATAGGGAGCACTATAGAACAAGAAATTGAAGCATCGATCATATTAGGACAGGAGGCAAGACCACTCAAGTCTTCCATAGAACTAAACAATACAACCTTTGCTTTCACACCGCCACCAGGGGACCCTAACTTTAAAGATATCATAGACCCTGAATAGGTGAATCTTTTGTTTGGTATTTTAGCCAATGTGATTATCTCTCAAATTGACAGAGAATCTTTGGCACCAATAGTCTCAACCGTCTCAAGTAGATTCCTAGACATCCAATCCGTAGGAAGACCTTTCCATCAAAGGGAAACCTTGTTTTCTTCAAAGATAAAACCACCTAGGTACTCTCTTTTCAGAAATCAAGCCAATATGGATGATCAGGAAGACCATAACAATGTAAGACACAGAGAGGAAGAAAAAACTAGAAACCAAACCGAAACTACCCTCGGGTTTCCAATTTTAGACACCACTCTGAATGTCAACATGAATAATATTCCTCTCTCAACACTGCCTACCTTTTATGGTAAAAACAGTGAAGATCTAGACACCTTCCTATTTGAATTTGACATCTTGTGCATAATCTACAACTATGTGCAAGATGCCCAGAAATTAAAACTCTTTCCTGCCACCCTCAACGACTCTGCACTAAGATGGTTCATGGGGTTGGGAGAATCCAGTATTAGGTCTTGGGAATCCATGAAAGACATATTTCTTAAGAAGTACCTAGACTACTACAATGTAATTTTTAAACCTATGAAGTAAAGCAATGCATATATCTTCTTAAGCAATACAAAAACTAATCAATGGCTCATACACAGAGTACACAAAGATTTTATACCGAAAACCCTCAACCGGGAAAACCTTTCTTATTTTCATTATATCTCTAATTTCACCATTCGCCATACAATATATACAATGTTTTTAGGTATTCCGTAGATACCAAAACCCTAATCCAAAAACCGCCCAAAAATAATTCTGGGGCGCTGCCCCAAGCTACCGCTCGTTGTCAAATGTTGCACGTAACCAGGGGGGGAATACTTAATTGAAGGGATCGTCAGACATATTTGTCATATCTAATGCGCCCACACACACACACACATGCAAATAATATAACACATACCCAACATGCAAGACCAAAGAGTCTCGTAATGAAATTTTTAAAATCCAACAATTAGAAGACGAGACCCTTGAAGATTATATGGAAATATTTGGTTATATCTCCCATAATTAAAAATACCATGACCTCCCAGAGGATGCAATTAGGGCTCTTTTCCTTAAGGGAATTTCATAAGAATATTTAGAGATTCTTAACCTGATGGCATCAGGTAACATCTCTCATAAACCATTTGCTGAAATATGTGAAATGTGTAAAAATTACTCAAGGAGTAGAGCCAAAATAGGGAAGAATGTTCAGGGCCCTTACAATAGAAGCTTAAAACCAGTTAGTTCAGGTGGTATCACGAGAGAAGAGATAGGGAACCTTTTAAAAAACTTTAAGACTGACATCTTAAGAAAAATAGGTTCCTAGTTGGACACCCTTAAAATAAAAAAGAAACAGGAGGAGGAAAATGCAGCAATGAGCATATATTGCCCAAGATGCAGGAGGAAGCATTCCTCAAGGGAGTTCCCATTAGATAACATTTCAGTTTATGGCTTCTATACAAAAGACCATGTGACTGAAAAATGTCCATCATTGCCCGGTTTATTAGCCATCTATAGGAGTGGAGATCCTAGGGAGTCTTCTTATGCACCTAGGAGGCCATGGCAGCCTAGGAATCAACACACATACCCGGATCTACAATCTCAAGTTCCACCCTATTATAAACAACAACAGTGGAACTCACCAGGTTGGCAAAACTGGTCTACTCAGTACCAACATCCTTGGATTCAAGGATGGAGGGGAGGAAACAACCAAGGAAACCCTCAAGCTCCACCTATCCCTATGTACAACCATCCTTATCCTCAGTTCCCATCGAACACTCCGCAACTTTTTTCAGGTTTTGTTCCACCACCTTTACCTCCTATCCCACAACAACAACCGTTACAATTTCAAAATGCAAGCTCCCCGAAACTGACACTATTACCGATACATCCAGCGTCGAATCCTAATAATAAGCCCTGTCAACCTCTTAACAATGTTGAGATGTAGGCCTTCCCGACATATGTTATTACTCCTGTTCCAATACAGGAAATTCAACTAAGAACGGGAAAAGTTATGGAGAGGCAGAGACCCTCAGTAGTCATACAGGAAAAATAAGAAGAAGAAATCACCAAACAACTCATGGATGACACTAGGTGGGAAGATGTTATTATCTCGAAAAATTGAGAACCCAAGATTCCCCAAAATGAACCTTCACAAATTATGAAGGTCCCTCCTTATCTAGACCGATTGGTAATCGAGAAATCTACCACCTCACCGGAATTTGACATTTTTAATGAATTGAAAAATATTTGTGTCAAAATTCCCCTACTTCAAGCCAATAATTACATTCCAATCTATAGTAAGGTAGTCAAATAATTGTGTATTAAGAATCTAGGTAGGAAGTAGAAGGACCCTTCTACAGTACATTTGGTAGGAGGACTTTCCAAGTACATATCAGAGCAGCCAAAACTAGAAAAATATGGGAATCCAAGAAACCCCGTAGTGACCATAACCATTAATAAGGTCTCCATTGGAAACACTCACATAGACCTAGGGGTAGCCATCAATGTTATGACCACTACTACCTTGGAACAATTACAATTACAACCTCTTCTTCGACGTACCCCAACCATTTTGGAATTAGAAGATAAGACTAGGTTTATACCTTAAGGGATTTTAGACGATGTCATGGTTACTTTAGCCTCATGGGAGTACCCCATAGATTTTATTGTCATTCATTCAAAGGATCCTACCAGAGGCCATCCCATTATTTTGGGAAGACATTGGCTAGCCACAGCCAATGCATTTATTGGCTGTAGAGAAGGAGAAATGATCATCTCGAATGGTCTCTCTATCCAGAAGCTCACCATTTACCCTCCAGCTCAACCTATTATGGAGAATCTATGGTGGCTTGAATGTCCATATGAGAATGAAGACTAGGAAGAACTCGTATTGCCTAGTGACCATGCAAGGGTACTTCAAGAACACACAACAGAAAGTGTGCTAAACCAATTCATTTATGCTATTACATGTGTGGATTTTCCACAGTCTTTTCCCCAATTTGAGTACATGTTTGGGGAAGAATTTCAAGAACAATTAGACCCATCCATTTTTTCTTCGGCATATTTTATTTTCGAAATAGATGAGTCTTCCATGTCTTATACTATGCCCTATGAGATTAGTCCAGGGAAATTTTTACATATAAACTTTGGGCTAGATACAGACCAACAGAAACAGTTAGTAGATATCCTTAAAGAAAAAACAGGAGCATTTTCCTGGGAATACACTGACATGAAGGGTATACACCCTGACACATGCATCCACCATATATATACCTAGGGGGAGGTAACACCTGTTAGGCAACCCCAGAGAAGGATGAACTTATCACTCAAAGACATAGTCAAGGAGGAGATTCAAAAGTTTCTAAATGTCAGATTTATCTATCCCATCTCTGATAGTAAGTGGGTATCCCCGCTTTTAGTGGTTCCAAAGAAAGTGACCGGAAAATGGAGAATTTGTGTTGATTTCCGGGAACTCAACAAGGCCACTTTGAAAGACTACTTTCCACTTCATTTCATTGACCAAGTTCTAGATACCTTGTCCGGAAAGAAGTATTTCTCCTTTCTATATGGGTACAGCGGGTACAACCAAATTCTTATAGCACCCGAGGACCAGGACAAGACTACCTTTACTTGTCCGTGGGGAACCTATGCCTATAGGGTCTTACCATTTGGAATGTGTAATGCTCCTGCCACATTTCAATGAGCAGTATTATGGATATTTGTCGATCGTATTCATGATTGTGTGGAGGTCTACATGAATGACTTCATAGTCTATGGCAACACTTATCAGGAAGCCTTAGACAACTTAGAAAAAGTCTTCATCAGATGCCAGGAAATGAACCTATCCCTAAGTCATGAAAAATTCAAAATGTTGTTAACTGAAGGAGTGGTTCTAAGACATCATGTTTCATCTGAAGGAATAAAAGTTGATCCTGCAAATATTGAGTTCATTATTAGACTTCCACCCCCTAAGACTCAGAAAGAGGTGAGAATATTTCTTGGACATGCCAGATATTACCAATGGATTATTGAAAATTTTACAAAGATTGTTGCACCTATGTTTGGATTATTGATAAAAGATGTTGATTTTGTTTGGACTGAGCAATGTCAAACTGCCTTTGAAACCCTGAAAGCCAAGTTGTATGTAGCACCAGTTCTTAGAAGGCCCAATTGGACTCTCCCATTTCATATATCCACTAATGCCTCTGACACTGCAATCGGAGGGGTATTAGGGTAGAAAGAGGACCAACAATCCTATTCCATTTATTTTATAAGAAAGAACTTATCCCCTGCCAAGTTGAACTACACAGTCACCGAGAAGGAATTATTGGCAATTGTTCATGCTATTAACAAATTTTGTCATTACATTACAGGTTATGAAGTATTTGTACACACCGACCATTCTGCCATTAGATTCCTCATGAATAAACCTATAACTAATCGTCGAGTGACTAGGTGGCTCTTGTTATTGTAAGAATTTAATATTACTGTGCTTAAACAACATGGAAAGGATAATGTAGTAGCTAACTTTCTTTCCTGAATAAAAAATGAGGATGATGATATCCTTGTAGATGATAGTTTCCAAGATGAGCACCTGTTTTCCCTCTCTATCAATACCCCATGTTTTGAAGATATGGAAAACTATTTGGCCACTAGGAAGTTATTGTCTCATTTGTCACCTCATGAAAAGTGGAAAATTATCACACGGAGTGCTAATTACTCTTGGGTTGGTCATGATGCTTTTCACACAGGTCCTGATTTAATTATTCGTAGATGTGTCCGAGAGGAAGATGTACCTGATATACTACGAAGTTGTCATGATGGACCATGTGGTGGCCATTTCTCTGACAAACGCACAACACATAAGGTATTACATTCAGGTTACTATTGGCCTAGCATTTTCAAAGATGCTTCCAAGTATGGGAGAAGTTGTGATAGTTTCCAAAGAATAGGAAGACCTATGTCATCTGATGAAATGCCTTTGCAGGCCTAAGTTATGATAGAACCCTTCGAAAAATGGTCTCTCGACTTTGTAGGACCAATTTCACCCATGTCCCATAAGAAAAACTATATCTTAGTTTGTACAGACTATGTCACCAAATGGGTAGAGGCAAAATCCCTATTTAGGGCCACAAAGAAGTCTGTTGTCGAATTTATATATGAAGACATCTTTACCCTCTTCGGTGTCCCTCATGAAATTTTTACCAACCAAGGCACTCAATTTACTTCCAATATGATGAAAGATCTAACAGAGAAATATGGGATTAAACACAGTAAATCTTCTCCATACCACCCGCAAGCCAATGGTCAGGTAGAATCCACAAACAAAGTTCTGGAAGCCATATTAACCAAGAATGTTCAGTTGCATCACCAGGATTGGGCTGATAGCCTCCCAGAGGCTTTGTGGGCATACCAGACTACCTGGAGAAATACCACTGGGCATACCCCTTATGAGCTAGTGTACGGGAAAGAAGTACTTTTACCTATATAATTCCAAGTAAGGACCTTCCATATTGCCGCAGAGTTAGGATTGAACCTGGATGAGGCTCAAAATCAATGAGCCCTAAAACTAAATGAGTTGGATGAAATCAGGCAATATGCCATCCAACAGACGGTATTAGTCCAAAACCAGAGGAGCAAGTGGCATGACAAGTTTATTAAGAAGAAACACTTCCATCTTGGTGATTGGGCCATGCTGTTTGATTCCTGATTCAAAACCTTCAAAGGAAAACTCACCACCCAATGGTTGGTCCCTTACGAGGTAGACACTGTATATGACAATGGAACTATAAAAATTAAAAAAATTGACGATGGACAAGTCTCCTTTGTGGTAAATGGACACCGACTTAAATTTTATCATAAGCCCATTTCCAGAGAAGATTTTCTACAGGTCATGTCAGCTGACAAAGCATTGGCCTTAGTAGATGGGGCAGTCCCCCGTTGTTCTTGAAAAAAATTCTGAATTTCCTACTGTATATATGTAAATAGTTTTTGCATTTTGTTAATAAGGCAATTCTAGATATTTCTATAAGTATTTGTTTCACCGGGAGTACACAGTTTCAAGGATTCTTTCTTAAAAACATTTTTATACTTGAATTTTGTGTTGCTAAAGAATCAAATGAATATTGACTTACTGTAGTTGGCCATATTTTTGCAAACATTATCATTTTTAAGGCATTCTAAAGAAGTTGTTCTTGAAACTCTTCACCACTGTATAAGGAAGTGATACCATAACTATCAAGCCTAGAGGTATCTCGTACAGTTTTCTCAAGAAACCTGAGTAAGTGAGTCAAGTGTCTTTATAAAAGAGTAACAAGGAAGTCTAATTAGAGGTTAGCCATGGAAACATCACAAATAACTACAAAGGAAGAAAGTAAGTTGAGCCTAGAGATACCTTTATGTGCTTTCTCAATGGTACCATCCACTACACACTAAATAGCTTTATTATATCATATCTTTAGATAGGCCACATCCTCTTAAGTACTCCTTACATTGAGACAATCACTAATAATATAATGGAAAGTTATCCTCTAACATAAATACCATCCCAATTAAAAAGAAAAAGAAAGAAAAAGTTGTTTCAGAGTTGTTCCCCCATCTTCTTGCATAAGCAACCCTATACTAAAATCTTAAAAGATAGAGGTGCAGTCTCTGAGGGTTTAAGAGGCTAACCCATCGAGATACTAAATAGGTCTGTTGGAAGTGGGTATCGGCCTATGGTATGACTAGGAAAACCTGTCGGAGTACTGAACAAGCTTGCTGGCAGCGGGGCATTCTACCTAGCGAGGATGATAATCTGACAAAAATAAATACTAAATTTAAACTTGTCCTGAAGTACGGAATTACTTGCAGACAAAGATGAAATGGAGTATGTGTGGTTAAACTAAGGTTAATGAATCTCATCAACTTTCCATTGGGAAATGACTCTAAGACTATCTTGAAACTCTGTTGCCTACCTCTTCTTATCTATATATAGGATCTCTTATCCTATAGGTGGGGCCATCTTCTAACTGTCTCGTCAGACCAAGCTGTGAAATTTTATCTTTACACTTGACATACTCTAAATATTCGGCTATTGGAGGATACTAACTAGTTTTCTATACTTTTGATTGTGAGGTGTCATAATACTTAGGTGTGGGGGAGGGGTTCATGAGTTGACAAATGATCATTGCCTAAAGAAGTAAATCTTTGTAAAAATTTTGTATTATTTTCATGATACAAGTTATTACATTAGCAATCATTTTATCTTGAGGTGCTAAACTCATGTGTGCTATAAATTGTTGTATATGTCCTTAACAGACCACTTTGTTGGTTTATTTTTGTTATAGATTGTTCATTGTAGGTTTGACATTACATTTTTGTTATAGGTTGTTCATTGTAGGTTTGACATTACATGTTCTATGCAAGTGGATTGAGTGGGCATGGTAGCAAAATCAACAACAATGGAACAATCTTAGCCTGCCTAAACTCCGATTCCCTATGTTTGTGTCCTCTGAGGAATCAATTGCCTCAGCCACAAACATCCCAAGAGTTGGAGACCGTTGATTTAAACACCACCAGTTTCCAAGAGCAAGCTATAACAGGGTTGTCAAAACCAAATTTCAGAACATCTATGGAGCTAAGGGATACTCCAAGGAGTGGATAAAAGAAGAGCTAATCAACCCTCTCATAGTCATCACCAAATTGTTTACATGTGAAGGTAGATATTCTGTCTTTAAAGCCTATCAATTTCGATTATTAGCTCACTTTCAGTTCAATAAGCCATTGTAACTTTCCCTTTTACTTTTTAACGGGTCTTGAGAATATGTCTTACATTTTTTTTATAGGTTGTTCATTGTAGGTTTGACATTACATGTTCTATGCAAGTGGATTGAGTGGGCATGGTGGAAAAATCAACAACAATGGAACACTCTTAGCCTACCTAAACTTTGATTCCCTATGTTTGTGTCCTCTGAGGAATCAATTGCCTTAGACACAAACATCCCAAGAGTTGGAGACCATTGATTTAAACACCACCAGTTGCCAAGAGCAAGCTATAACAAGGTTGTCAAAACAAAATTTCAGAACATCTCTGGAGCTAAGGGATACTCCAAGGAGTGGATAAAAGAAGAGCTAATCAACCCTCTCATAGTCATCACCAAATTATTTACATGTGAAGGTAGATATTTTGTCTTTAAAGCCTGTCAATTTTGATTATTAGCTCACTTTCAATTCAATAAGCCATTGTAACTTTCCCTTTTACTTCTTAACGGGTCTTGAGAATATGTCTTCCCAAGTGAGGAAGGATGTAACCAATCCCCATAACAACCTATTTTACCACGACCTTATAAAACTACTTGTCTTAGCTGAGTTGGAAAAACAAGAGAAAGTGTGGGATGAGTTCATTTACCAATTTGCAAACCCTCATCTTACAATCAAGGCTATCAAGAATAATCTTGATCTAAGGACTGTTACTCCACCAAAACCCTCATGCTCAAGCTATTCGTTTACCGGACCAAAAGTCCAAGAAACTTGTTGATACCCCTGCAGCCTCATCGGGCAAGAAGACCAAGAAGCCTATTTCTAATTCATGGCACGAGGATGTGCCATATCTTTGGTCTGGGGGGAGTTTTCCTGAGCTAAAAATGCTAAGCATTGCCCATTTGTATAGCAAACCCATGAGAAGAGGAAGTAGGATTTATGTCAAAATTTTGTCATATTGTCTTTTTACAAAGTCTTGGGATATTGTATGAGCAGTTGTTTGTATTGGTATGCTAAATTATATACTGCTGACATCATTGTGTGTTTTATAAGTTCATGTGCATTTTTATGTGTATTCTATAGAAGACTTCTTATACTTAACTACTCTTTGTGACAAATACAAAGTGATTACAATTGCTAAATACTTATTGTCATCTGTATTCCAAGCTTATGAAAACAGGATCAGTTGTATGAATTGTTACATATTGATGACAGACAATAAAAATTCTCATGTTCACCATGCCTACCAGTACAAACCAAGCCTTTTATTAGTATCTATCAGTTATGTCAGTCACTAGTTATCAATTTTACCCTTTCATGTGATTGATAGGATTATTAGGTCAAATTGTTATATTTTCAAGATAAAATTCTCAAATACAATTTGACATAACTTGGTTGTAAAATTGTCATTCATGTGTCTAGGTGTCATTAATACTCCATCCACTCATCCAAGGTCATAAATTATCATCATGGTCATGTCATCATTCCTTGTGTTAAATTTTCAAATGATTGTCTTGGTCAAAGTTCTACTTAAAAATTGGTTTTTGAATTGAGGAAGATAAATTTGACAAAAGTGAAAGAGGTTTTTTTCAATAATAGACCAAGAAAAAAAAACCTCACTTAGTTTATGCATAGGTATTATTGTTTGATAGAAATCCCCCAAATACAGTCACTATAGGAGGGTTTATGCACATTTGGACACCTTGACTCAAAGTCGGTTTTTCAAAGGTTTGGAGAAGGCATTTGTAGTTCTTGATGGTTCCATTGTGTAGCAGACATCGTAAAATTGCCACCCATACCACTTTCAGCCCAAAATTCCTCTAGGAAGGCCTCAAAAATTCCTATCAAATACCACGTTGTGTTTCTTCTAAGAGCACGTTGCGCTTCTCCAAGTTTTGAGTAACCAACTTGAAGATGGGATTCTGAACAAATGGGAAAGTAATTTTGAAACCTGGAGGAGGTTTTTGTTCATAACATACCAACGCTATATTTGAATCGTCATAAGTTAAAAGAATAGTTTTCCTTCTTTCATAAGATATAGTTTATTGTTTTCATAGCTTAGGAAATAGTCTCATTTGTTGTTGTAAGATAGAGAGACTTTGCTTTGATAGATAGTAATTTTCTTATCATGAATTAAGAATTAGTTGGTAGTCTTTCTTGCTTTCATTGGTGGCCAATGATGGACAAATCGGGAACATGGGTTTTCTTCATGATCTCCCCCTCCAGCTACTGAGCTCCCAACAATTTAGATTCAGTTGTTCAAAGAGGGTGATTATTGGCTCGCTTTGTTTCGGCAGTTAGGGCACCATTAATGAAATTTACCAATTTTAGAAGTGGTTCGATCCTCCTGTGGTCAACCACTTGGCATGTAAACATTATAAATACCACTAGGATGATCAAAATATTGTTAACCACGTAGAAGAGCCATTAGATTAGAGACAAATTCATTTTTTCTCTGTTTTGGTATTTTACATTGCCAGAATTGTGCCAGAACTACGTTTTCAAGCTTTCATGGTGAATTCACCTTGTTAAGTTTGTGGTGTGCTGGTAGGAGGTAGCCATGACTTGTTGGGGGCCCCACCAACAGTCTGGTGATTGTTCTTATGTTATTTATGCATTTCTTAATTCAAATTGCTCTTTCTTATTTCCTGTAAATGCATGTTTTTATTTAATTAATTAGTTTGATGTAGCTTATTGTTTTACTTCTCTTTTGCAGGTTAGATGATGATATGTGTTAGTATGTGTTGATTTTATAGATTAGGAACAGGATTGCAAGTCTCTATACTAACCCTGTGTGAAATTAGAAAGTCTCTCTCTCTCTCTCTCTCTCTCTCTCTCTCTCTCTCTCTCTCTCTCTACTAACCCTGTGTGCAAAATAGATGTTAAATGATGCTTTCTTTTATAATTTTGCAGTCAAGTTTAGAACAATTTTTTTTAATTTCTTAGTTAAATAATGATGATGTCGTTATGTTGTTGATGGTTTATACACGAATATGCAGGGTATTTAACATTATTTTCATCATGGCTAAGTTTTCATTGGATTGTTTACTCCACACCTTTCATTTTGCCATCAAGATTAGTATTGAGCTTATACCATTGGAATTGTCCTTTGTTGTCAAGTGTCATCGAGATATCTTCTGTCACCACCGAAGGCATTCACACAACCACCAACGTTATATTTAAATCATCATAAGTTAAAACAATGGTTTTCTTGCTTTCATAAGATATAGTTTATTGTTTTCATAGCTTAGGAAATAGTCTCATTCACTGTTGTAGGATAGATAGACTTTGCTTTGATAGATAGTAGTTTTCTTATCATGGATTAAGAATTAGTTGGTAGTATTTCTTTCGTTCATTGGCGGCCAATGATGGACAAATCGAGAACATGGGTTTTCTTCATGATCGCCCCCTCCAGCTACTAAACTCCCAACAATTCAGATTCAGTTGTTCAAAGAGGGTGATTATTGGCTCGCTTTGTTTTGGCAGTTAGGGCACCATTAATGAAATTTACGAATTTTAGACGTGGTTCGAACCTCCTGTGGTCAACCACTTGGCATGTAAACATTATAAATACCACTAGAATGTTCAGAAGATTGTTAACAAAGTAGAAGAGCCATTAGATTAGAGACAAATTCGTTTTTCTCTGTTTTGGTATTTTACATTGCCAGAATTGTGCCAGAACTGCGTTTTCAAGCTTTCATGGTGAATTCGCCTTGTTACGTTCGTGGTGTTCTTGTAGGAGGTACCCACGACTTGCTGGGGAGCCCACTGGCAGTCTGGTGATTGTTCTTATGTTATTTATGCATTTCTTAATTCAAATTTCTCTTTCTTATTTCATGTATATGCATGTTTTCATTTAATTAATTAGTTTGTTGTAGCTTACTGTTTTACTTATCTTTTGCAGGGTAGATGATGATATGTGTTAGTGTGTGTTGATTTTATAGATTAGGAATAGGCTTGCAAATCTCTATACTAACCCTGTGTGCAATTAGAAAGTCTCTCTCTCTCTCTCTCTCTCTCTCTCTCTCTCTCTACTAACCCCATGTGAAAAGTAGATGTTAAATGATGCTTTCTTTTATAATTTTACAGTCAAGTTTAGAACATTTTTTTTAATTAGAACTATACATAGTTTTAATTTGGGTTTATTTTGACAAAGATTGATGGATAGATAGATTTACTTCCAGTTTTTGAATCATAGCTTGCTTATCTTAGTTTACGTGGATTTCATTTACTTAGTATTGGTTCATGTAATTGTCAATTTACTTTTTAATATCATATTTTTAATTTCTGTTTTTAGTCATTTTCTTATCATAGTTTGAATGATTAGAGTAGACATAGTATAGTTTTATTTCACACAATTTCCTTTCTTAGAATTAAAATGCAATTAAATTTGTTAGTTAAATAATGATGATATTGTTACAGTGTTTATGGTTTATACATGAATATGCAGGGTATTTAACATTACTTTCATCATGGCTAAGTTTTCATTGGATTGTTTACTCCACACCTTTCATTTTGCCATCGAGATTAGTATTGAGATTATACCATTGGAATTGTCCTTTGTTGTAAAGTGTCATCGAGATATCATCTGTCACCACCAAAGGCATTCACACAACCACCAACATTATATTTGAATCGTCATAAGTTAAAAGAATAGTTTTCCTGCTTTCATAAGATATAGTTTCTTGTTTTCATAGCTTAGGAAATAGTCTCATTTGTTGTTGTAGGATAGATAGACTTTGGTTTGATAGATAGTAGTTTTCTTATCATGGATTAAGAATTAGTTGGTAGTCTTTCTTGCTTTCAATAGACTAGATTTCCTTTCATGCATTGCATTGAGCATTTAGATTTCCTTTCGCGCATTAGAAATAGTTTTTCATTAGGCATTTAGTCCACTTGCCTCTTAGGCTAGATAGTTGTTCAATGAGAATTTTTGCTTGCAATAGTTAGTTGCCTTTGCTTACTTGTATTTTGCTTTAGTAGGTTAGTTAGGTGTCTTTGCTTACTTGTCTTTTTCTTTAGTAGGTTAGTTAGGTGTCTTTGCTTACTTGTATATTTTCTTTAATAGGTTAGATAGGTTCTTTTGCTTACTTGCTTATTTATTTGCTTTCATAAGGTAGTTGCTCATTGAATGTAGGTTGGTAAGTTAAAGAAGTTTTCTTTTGTCATTTGCTTATTATGCTTGGTAGTTTGATTTTGCTTATTGTTTTCTTTACATGGACTCTTCATTTGCTTTCTTAGGAACTATCCATCAACCTTTGGCCCAAATGTACTTAGGTTACCTAGTTTCATTGTGCCTAGTAGGGTTTTCTCATTAGATAGATTTTCTTGAGTAGATTAGCCTTAGATAGTTGCCTTCCTTAGTTAGACTATACTCCTACCAGTCTTCTACCTTTGACATATATTTTTCTATAACTCTAAGTTTACTTGCCCCGGGTTGACAATTTAATTAAGGGTTTTTACTGTGTTTTTAGTGCATATAGAACACCCATCAACCTGAGGAGGTTTTTAGAAATGGAATGACTGTATATTTCAGTTTGTAAGCCAGAGGGGCATGTAGCTGAAAATTGTATGTTATTGAAGATTCATATGAGTTGTTTCATAAGAATTGTCTTCTATCTTCTATGTTCCATTCTTCATCTTATTTGAATGTATTATTGATTTTAAGGATTAAAATTTGCCTTTGATTGATAGATTCTGGATGCAGTAGAGGATTTGTTGTAATCTTGCCTATTTATCTTTGTTTACTATTCAGACACATCTAAATTATCTTTGCAGAGAGGATCTTTGCTTAGCAAAAATTTGTCTTTATGTTAATTCTCTCATTCTTCTCTTCATCATTGTTGTTGGGAAAAATACCCTACGGACTAGCAAACTAGGGTCAGACTTGCATGCAGATTTTGACCGTAAAGAAATTACTTTTTAACCTACCACCCAAAACTTAAACCCCTCTTTCACAATACATGCATGGAAAGGAACTACTAACCTTTTTACGGATGTTTGGTGTAGATCCTCTGTTGTGCTTTTCCCGCTTGCTTGCGCTGCTCCTTCCAAATATAACCTACAATCAAGACAAACAACTACGCATGCATGCTATTTTTCTACTCGAGGGTTAGAAATTAAGCATAAATTAAACAAACCATAGATAACTCATGCATTGGGACAGGAAAAGTATTATTTTATTAATTGAACAATGAATCAACTTACAATCAAAGTCGAGACCGACCACCGCTCCTTGATCCTGATCCTAGGCTCCTCTTCTTCTATCCTCTAACTACTTTGCATTAATTCTCCTTTGGCTTGAGGAAAGGCTAAAGGGTTGGGACAATGGATTCGGCAAATGGGCAAAGTTTCTTCGCTATAATTTTCCTCTTTTAAATGGTACCCCTACCCCTCTTTTATAGGCTAGAAGGAGCTAGGGTTTTGGATGAACCCTCGGCCATGCATGGCCGGGAGTTTCAGTTAACTGACCCATAGCTTTTTGTCCCGTGGGCAACTTTCCTTTTTTCGTGATTCTGAAGGTACACACGTGCTGTAGTGGGCCTCCTAGCATGTACTTTTTGATACACACCGGCTGTAGTGGGCCTGCTAGCATGTACTTTTAAAAATGGAGTTTTTAGAAGAGTTGTTCAGTAGTTTTTGGTAAAGAAGGGATATGAGTTGGCCTGACGCCAGGTAAGCATGTGTGGTGCAATTTAGGGTTATAACAGATGCCCCCTAATGTGTGAA
>SNQJ01S0033743.1:44069-62277 GCA_010110895.2 Picea sitchensis
CTCCCTATCACAGACTCCAATGTTTGGTTTTGAGTGGCCTTGGAGAGTTTCCTCTCCAACCTAATCCAAGGCCCTAGTCCTGAACTAGTGTATGAACCCTACAAACAAAAAGTCTAATCAATTTTAAATTAGCGTTTCTTTTATGGGATTTTTTACGTCACGGGGTATGAAGGTGAAACTGATGATGTGTAAAGACTCAAAGAAAAAACGAATGAAAAAAGCTGGAAACAAAAGACTTTTACTAAATGCAAAAAGCAACAACTTTTCACAAAGAAAGACTTCTTTTCTTTTCAATTTTTCTAAGATTTCATGCAGCAAACATAAAGGAATTTCGCTCGACTATGAGCTACTTATGCCCTAAATGCACTGCAAAAACTTATGAACAAAAATACTTCTCCCTAGCTATTGATGCAAAAACACAATCTTCAAACAAAGAAGAAAATGAAAAGATTTTTTTTCTCTTTTTTTTTTTATTTACGTGCTAATCAAGCAACAAAGGGAAAATACCGACAAGCCTAAAACCAAGAAAAAACAAAATTCTGGCTTAAAGCGTAGACCGCAAAGAATCGGAGTAAAGACACACAATGGAAATCAAGAAAGCACAGACTCCTACACTTGTCTAAAAACCATAACAAAAAATTTGTCTTTTTTATCTTTTCTATCAACTATCAACTAAAAAAAAGCAGGCTAAGGGTAAGAGGCCCTAACCTACTGATTGTTCAACCCTACACTCAAAAACATGAGAGGAACACTTATCACCACAGGAGGGGATGACTGCCCCACCCTAATTGAAAAGCAGCATGTCAAGCACGCTACTGTTACTGAAACAGCACGCGTGCGAACGCGTGCTGAGCTAAAACAGAATGCATGTACACGCAGGCTGACCTTGTACAGGCCGCGTGTATGTATAAAATCTAAGACAAAAATAAACATAGGCATCCCAGACCAGGAAGAGGTCTCTGGTATTGATAACCAGGGTCTCTTGAAGGCTTTGATGCTTCTTCTAACAGAAGAGAAAAATAATTGCAAGGAATAACAAAACACAAAAAGACAAACTGAGACAGGACTGTAAACCAGCAAGACTCAGACAGAATCTAGAAAACCCCCTGAGAATGTGTAATTATGACAGGAAAGAGGAGGACTGCCTCTTAAAGTTATCTAAACCTACACGCTACTGAAACCTCTACATATAGCATTCACACGCTGGCTGTAAGAGGTTAGGGCGTGGGCACACGCGTGCAGGCCTTCTGCAGGCCGCGTGTACCTCTGTGTGTCCCGATAATTACCATCAAGCAACAGTCAAGGAACAACTGGTATAAAGAACCAGGTTCCCTGCTAGCTCGGACCTAACAGAAAACAGACAGACAAAGAAAGACAACAAATCTAATCTTTTAAACTACCCAAAAACCTCAACTAAATCTGGAAACCCTAAAGAGTATCTTCCCCAGTGGAGTCGTCAATTCTGTTGTTGGGGAAAATACCCTACGGACTAGCAAACTAGGGTCAGACTTGCATGCAGATTTTGACCGTAAAGAAATTACTTTTTAACCTACCACCCAAAACTTAAACCCATCTTTCACAATACATGCATGGAAAGGAACTACTAACCTTTTTACTGATGCTTGGTGTAGATCCTTCATTGTGCTTTTCCCACTTGCTTGCACTGCTCCTTCCAAAGATAACCTGCAATCAAGACAAACAACTACGCATGCATGCTATTTTTCTACTCGAGGGTTAGAAATTAAGCATAAATTAAACAAACCATAGATAACTCATGCATTGGGACGAGAAAAGTATTATTTTATTAATTGAACAATGAATCAACTTACAATCAAAGTCGAGACCGGCCACCGCTCCTTGATCATGATCCTGGGATCCTCCTCTTATGTCCTCCAACTGCTTTGCGTTAATTCTCCTTTGGCTTGAGGAAAGGCTAAAGGGTTGGGACAATGGATCCGGAAAATGGGAAGAGTTTCTTCGCTATAATTTTCCTCTTTTAAATGGTACCCCTACCCCTTCTTTTATATGCTAGAAGGAGCTAGGGTTTTGGATGAACCCTCGGCCATGCATGGCTGGGAGTTTCAGTTAACCAACCCATAGCCTTTTGTCCCATCAGCAACTTTCCTTTTTTTCGTGATTCTGAAGGTACACGCGGGTTGTAGTGGGCCTGCTAGCATGTACTTTTTGATACACGCGGGTTGTAGTGGGCCTGCTAGCGTCTACTTTTAAAAATTGAGTTTTTAGAAGAGTCGTTCAGTAGTTTTTGGCAAAGAAGGGATATGAGTTGGCCTGATGCCAGGTAAGCATGTGTGGTGCAATTTAGGGTTATAACAATCATTATACAAATATTTTGTCTGATAGGGAGCTTAAATGCCTTCAATGAGCAGACTGGTTATGACTCCATAGCCCAATGGTCCATCACTAATCTGCAGTGATATCTATTGTATTTTCATTTATTTAGAGTCTTGTTGATCCCTGATTTCAAACCAAAATAAAATCAATTTGAATGTTACCAAGATTACTAGCATTTGCAATATGGGGGTGACTCTTGGACTGCTAACATAAATGTCATCTTTGTCGGGGATGAAAGTGAATATATCTTCCCTGGGAGAACGACATAGATCCATCTCTTGATGGTAGATAAGAGAGGGACACAAAAATTGATTGTAATCATCTACCTGCGGACTCCACAATCAAAGAATCCACTGGGCAGGATCTTGTTGAAAAAAATATGACCATACAAAAGGGGATGACCAGGTATCCCCTTATGAGCTTTCTCCATGAACTCTTATTTCTATTTATCAGCTCATTTCTCTCTTTCCCTTTACATATCAAGAGGATTATCCTCTACTTTGTTTATTTAGATGATCATCATCCTTCCTTTATATATCCATCCTTGGAAGAAGAAGACCTGCCTTCTGCCTGTGTTGTAGATGTTGATATTGTATCTTCACCTCAGCCTAGTCATAAGGATGAGCTTTGTATTGAAATCCCTCTTGATTTTGATCACCCTTGTAACCTTGAGGAGGTTGCAACTCATTCAAATCCTTCTCTTATCTCATCACCTCCCGTTGTTATTGTTGAAACTTTCCATCAGCTTGTTAAACCTCATATTCATCCCACAAGTTTTAAAACTAGAATCAGAGACAAGATATTTAAACCTTTAAGGATTCCAAATCACCTTCATCCCTATCCTCTTTATTTCTTTGAGTATCTTCTCAGTTCTCTGTAGAATACCATGTTACCAATGAGAGGAATTTGGAGGCCTTTGAGAACTTTATTGATCATTTTGAGATAGTACATGATGATGTTATTATGAGGTTGTTCTCCAAATCTTTGATCAGAGATGTTGTTGTGTGGTTTAAAGGTTTAAGAGATGATTCCATTGGTTCTTGGATCGAGTTGTGCAATGCATTTTTAAATTGCTGGGGTTAGAACAAGTCCCTTGATCAGTAATTGGATGATTTTTATGCTTTGAGGAGATGTGAAGAGGAAGCATTCATTGTCTTCAACGATAGGTTTTATAGTGTTTATCATAACATGCCATTGGAAATCTGACCTTCTGAGACTGCTTCCATGGTGTACTATGCAATGGCTCATCATTCAGAGCTTGTTATTCTCTTGAGAGGAAGGAAATATTAATCCTTAAAATTCTTATTTGAAGATGTTGAAGAAGTCAAGGAGAACATCTATGCTAGAAAGAAGATTCAAGATCGAGCATATTTTGAAAATTTGCATGTACATGAGAAGGAAGACTATCAATATGTTTCAGATTCAGAGAAAAAATACAGTTAGTATGAATAAGATCTGGAGCAACAACAAGGTTGTAAGTATGTTTTACATTTGGAGCCAGATTCTTGAGTATGCTCAGAGTTTCCTATAGACAAGGATGCATGTCATGTTTATGATCAGTTTCTGAAATATTTTGAGCATGAGGTAATATATGATTGTATAGATAATCATATGTTCCTAGTTGAGCATTATCAGTATGATTTAAATTCTATTGTGCAATTATCCCGTGATCATTATTTTAAAGAAGTTGTCTCTCCAGATGACCAAGATCTACTTATGAAAGAGAAAGAAGGTTATCAGTTTTCAAGTAAAGAGGCATTCATGGATGAGCAGTTTTTTTCCTGAAGATCAGCAGGTTTCTGATCTTGGTTTCAAAGATTCATTTGTAGCCTTGTTGGAGTCAATTTTTTATGATTTTTTGAAAATTTTAGTTTTCATTTCACCAGCGTTCATGAGTGAGTATGGTTTTATGAAGGATTCTCTATCACTATTAGTATATATATGTTTTTATCTATTGATCAATGATAGAGACAATATCATCTCAGTCTTGAAATTTATTGAATGGCTACTGTGGAAAACTGCTTTTACTTGAACAAATTTCATACTTGGTTAGAGGTAGGGTAGTGTAAGAAATAATTAAACTTCCCGAGAATTTTCTTTCCTTCAATTTTATAGTAGGTAATAATCTCACTTCCCGAGCCTTACTTTCCCTAGTTTATAGTGGTTCTTCCAGTTTTCTTGAATAAGTGGAAAATTGTTAGCAGTGTTTGGAGGTTGGTTACACAGATGAATCCATAGCCCAATGGATAAGGTGACTGGAACTGCTAAGGTTCTTATAAGCCTCACAGGGAGGCCCCCATAGAAGTTGGAGCCTGATGTTAGCACAAACATTTGCAGTGGAAAAGTAGCTTAGAGGCATTGTGAACTCTATATCTGGAAAGTGGCGCTACCAAAATTGAGCTCTCAACAGGTCGACCATGTCCTTTGTTTGTGCAAGAAGCATCCAAATGAAATGTTCACAGCAGTACATGTTAGGCTTGAAACACAAGTAAACATATGGGTTAAATTTTCAATGACGAAGATCCCATGTATAGTTCAGATTGGCAGCTCTCGTGCATTCGGAATGACAAAGTTGTGTGGGCATTAACGACCAGACAGAAACCCCAAAGTTGCAGATCAAGCACCACGCGTCCTTACGGATCATACGGTTCTTATTTACTTTTATGTTCAGGCTTCGGGAGTTTTAGGACTTCCACTCTCAATTTCCTCCAGAGTACTTTCTCCCGGAGTGCTCAGATCTCTGTCGTGTGTCTCTCCAAATCTAACGATCATTATTTAATTCAGGATTTTTGTTTTGACCACTCTCAATTTCCTCCACAGTACTTTCTCCCGGAGTGCATGGATCTTTGTCATGTGTGTTTATGGATCCAACGATCAAGATATGCTCCAGCAGTTATACAATCTCTACATGAAGAAGCCCCTGAGCTCAAAAGTGTCAAAGACACTTAGAATCCATCTAGTGCTGACACGTGGTATTCATATGTTTTGACACGTGGAATTATTTTCAATCACCTAGGGGCACGTCATCTTCTTGATTTCATCTGACATGTGTCACTCCCCTTCTGAGATACGTCACTTCAAGACTGTACAACTCTGGGAGATTTGGATGCAGAGAAAAACAAGTTCTATGGAGCTCCAGAGTGCCAAAGTGTCAAAGCACACAACACTCATCTGTCACGACTAGTGGTTCTCATTCATGGAAACACGTGGTGTCCATCTAGCCCTGGCATGTGGCACTCATTTATGGTCATTTGGGTCCCATCATCCGCTCATTTTAGAGTGACACGTGTCACTCACCTTATGTGACACACCAGCAGTCATGACATCATATGACATCAGGCCACCATGTCATTTCGCAGTATTGTCGCTCTAGGAGTTTTCCATTCAGAGCGAGAACAGTTCTTCGAAACCCAGAGCCTCGAAGTCCTAAAATATTTAGATGATACAAACAACTTAATCCAGGTTTAATTAGTTACAATTACACACTAATCACTTCATGAGTTCGGCACTCCGGGAGTTATATACACTTTGCATTTAAATGCTCCCAAACTTCGAAGTGTCGTAGTGACGAGAGACTGCCACATCACTACGGGAGAAAGTCACTTTGGGAGATATTCATGCTCTGCGTTCAAAATGTCTCGAGCTCTAAGAAATTTGTGACATCACTAAATATGGCTAGGGGAGTTTAATATGGCATACGGATAGAAATTTAGCAGGGGCGCTAAAATAGCGGTTACCCAGATCACAAATTGCAACCAGATCAACGACCATGCTTCATTACGGGGACAAAATGTGCTCGAACGATAAAATTCTTGAGCGGTCCAGTAATCGAAACCATGGTATAGAAAAAGAGGTATGTGGCAGTTGGTGGTGAATTACGGGCACAGAAATGGTGTGGATACAAAACCTCCCTTAACAACCCTGGAATCACGTGCTTATATAGCATCAAATCTGAGAGTAGCGCGTGGCAATGAAAACTGGGCATTAAGCCAAATCATCAAAGGAAAGTCACGAGGAGAATAAGAACGCTAGCAGACCGCGACCAGTCCCTCACAGAGAAAACATGAATGTAGAAGACTCCCAGAATGAACTTTCAGTTGTGACATGTCATCAAGCCGTTGGAATCACTTTCATACCAGTTTAGATAAGGTTATTAGGAAACTCAAGTATGTCCTATTTTGGGGGGGTTTTGTTGTAACTTCCCAAATTTTAGGGTTCGAGTCATCATGTAGTTGTTTATATTTTGGGGAAAAAATAATTTTTGTAGCAGAAGCTATCTAAAGGAGTTCAACCTCCAGGAAACTATATATTCTCATGTTTTTCATGTAAAAAGGGTTTGTCCCAATACCTGAGGAGGTTTTGAGAAATGGAATGACTGTATATTTCAGTTTGTAATCCAGAGGGGCATGTAGCTGAAAATTGTATGTTATTGAAGATTCATATGAGTTGTTTCATAAGATTTGTCTTCTATGTTCTCTGTTCCATTCTTAATCTTATTTGAATGTAGTGTTTATTTTAAGGATTAAAATTTGCCTTTGATTGATATATTCTTGATGTAGTGGAGGATTTGTTGTAAGCTTGCTTATTTGTCATTGTTTATTGTTCAGACACATCTAAATTCTCTTTGCAGAGTGGATCTATGCTTAGTGAAAATTCGTCTTTATGTTAATTCTCTCGTTCTTCTCTTCATCATTATACAAATATTTTGTCTAATAGGGAGCTTAAATTCCTTCAATGAGTAGATTGTTTATGACTCCATAGCCTAATGGTCCATCACTGATTTGCAGTGATATCTATTTTATTTTCCTTTCTTTAAAGTCTTGTTGATCCCTGAAACCAAAATAAAATTAATTTGAATGTTACCAAGCTTACTCCCATTTGCAGTCTGGGGGTGACTCTTCGAGTGCTAACATAAATGTCGTCGTTGTCAGGGACAAAAGTGAAGATATCCTCCCTGGGATAGCGACATAGATCCAGCTCTTGATGGTAGAAAAGAGAGGGACACAGAAATTGATTGTAATCATCTACCTGACGACTCCACAATCAAAGAATCCATTGGGGGGGGATCTTGTTGACAAAAACATGACCATACAAAAGGGGATGACCAGGTATCAACTTATGAGCTTTCTCCATGAACTCTTGTTTTTCTTTATCAGCTCATTTCTCTCTTTCCCTTTACATATCAAGAGGATTATCCTCTACTTTGTTTATTCGGATGATCATCAACCTTCCTTTATATATCCATCCTTGGAAGAACAAGACCTGCTTTCTGCTTGTTTTGGAGATGTTGATATTGTATCTTCACCTCAGCCTATTCATAAGGATGAGCTTTGTATTGAAATCCATCTTGATTTTGATCACCCTTGTAACCTTGAGGAGGTTGCAACTGATTCAAATCCTTCTCTTATCTCATCACCTCCTGCTGTTACTATTGAACCTTTTCGTCAACTCGTTAAACCTCATATCCATCCCACTAGTTTTCAAACTAGAATCAGAGACAAGATATTTAAAACTTTAAGGCTTCCATATCACCTTCATCTTTATCCTCTTGATTTCCTTGAATATCTTCCTCAGTTCTCTGGAGAAGATCATGTTACAGCTGAGAGGAATTTGGAGGACTTTGAGAACTTTATTGATCAGTTTGATATAGTACATGATGATATTACTATGAGGTTGTTTTCCAAATCTTTGATCAAAGATGTTGTTGTGTATTATAAGGGTTTGAGAGCTGATTCCATTGGTTCTTGGATCAAGTTTTGCAATGCCTTTTTAAAGTGTTGGGGTGAGAACAAGTCCCTTGATCATTACTTGGATTATTTTTATGCTTTGAGGAGAGGTGAAGAGGAAGCCTTTGTTGTCTTCAACAGGAGGTTTTATAGTGTTTATCATAAAATTCCATTGGAAATCTGACCTTTCAAGATTGCTTCCATGGTGTACTATGTAATGGCTCAACATTCAAAGCTTGTTCTTCTCTTGAGAGGAAGGAAATATTCATCCTTAAAATGATTATTTGAAGATGTTGAAGAAGTCAAGGAGAACATCCATGCTAGCAAGAATATTCAAGATCGAGCATATTTTGAAAATTTGCATGTACATGAGGAGGAAGATTGTCAGTATGTTCCAGATTTGGAGAAAAAAGACAGTGAGTATGAATCAGATCTGGAGCAGCAGCAAGGTTGTAAGTATATTTTACATTTGGAGCCATATTCTTCAATATGCTCAGATTTTCCTACAGACAGGGATGCATGTCATGTTTATGATCAACTTCCAAAATATTTTGAGCATGATGTAACAAATGATTGTATAGATAATCATATGTTCCTAGTTGAGAATTATCAGTATGATTTAAATTTTGTTGTGCAATTATCTCGTGATCATTATTTTAAAGAATTTGTCTCTCCTGATGACCAAGATCTACTTATGAAAGAGAAAGAAGGTTATCAATTTTCAAGTAAAGAGGAATTCATCATTAGCAGTGTTTTCCTGAAGATCAACAAGTTTCTGATATTGGTTTCAAAGATTCATTTGTAGCCTTGTTGGAGTCAAGTTTTTCAGATTTTCTGAAAATTTCAGTTTTCATTTCACCAGCGTTCATGAGTGAGTATGGTTTTCTGAAGGATTCTCTATCACTATTAGTATATATATGTTTTTATCTATTGATCAATGATAGAGACAGTATCATCTCAGTCTTGAAATTTATTGAATGGCTACTTTGGAAATTTGCTTTTACTTGACCAAATTGCATACTTGGTTATAGGTACGGTAGTGTAGGAAATATGCTCTCTTATCGAGCATTTTCTTTCCTTCATGTTTGCAGCAGGTAATAATATCGCTTCCCAAGCCTTGCTTTCCCTAGTTTATAGTGGTTCTTTCATTTTTCTTGAATAAGTGGCAAATTGTTAGCAATGCTTTGAGGTTGGTTACACATATGAATCCATAGCCCAACGGATAAGGCGACAGGAACTGCTAAGGTTCTTGGAAGCCTCACAGAGAGTCCCCCATCCCAGTTGGAGTCTGATGTTAGCACAAACATTTGCAGTGGAAAAGTAGCTCAGAGGCATTGTGAACTCTAAATATGGAAAGTGGCACTACCAATATTGAGCTCTCGATAGGCCAGTTATGTCCTTTGTTTGCACAGGAAGCATCCAAACATAGCGTTCAGAGCAGTCCATGTCAAGATTGAAACACAAGAAAACATACAGGTTAAATTTTTAATGGCAGAGATCCCCTGTACAATTTAGATTGGTGGATCTCATGCATTCAGAATGTCAAAGTTAAGTGGGGATTAACGACCAGACATAAGCCTTGGAGGTTCAGATCAAGCGCCACACATCCTTCTGGATCAGATGGTTCTTCATTACTTCGGCAGTTCGGGCTTAGGGAGTTTCGGGACTTCCACTCCCGATTTCCTCCAAATTACTTTCTCCCGGAGTGCTCAGATATCTACCGTGAATCTCTCCAAATCTAATGGTCGTGCTTTAATTCAAGAGTTCAGGATTCGGGATTTTTGGCTTCGCCACTCCTGATTTCCTCTGGAGTACTTTCTCTCCGAGTGCATGGATATTTATCATGTGTCTCTCTGGATCCAATGATCAAGATATTCTCTGAGAGTTATACAAGCTCTACATACAGAAGCCTTGGAGCTCAAAAGTGTCAAAGACACTTGGAATCCATCTAGTGCTCACACGTGGTAGTCATCTATTGTGACACATGGCATTGTTTTCAATCACCTTGGGGCACATCATCTGCTTGATTTCATCTGACACATGCCACTCCCCTTCTGAAACACATCACTTCAAGCTTGTACAACTCCAAGAGATTTAGATGCAAAGAAAACCCAGTTCTATGGAGCTCTAGAGTGTCGAAGTGACGAAGAACACAACACTCATCTGTCATGAATTGTGGCGCTCATTCATGGAGACACATGGCATCCATATGGCCTTGACATGTGGCACTCATTTTTGGTCATTTGGGTCCCATCATCCACTCATTGTTTAGTGAAACATGTCACTCACCTTATGTGAAACACCAGCAGTCGTGACATCATATGACATCAGGCCACGACTTCATTTTGTAGAATTGTCACTACAGGAGTTTTCCATTTAGAGAGAGCATAGTTCTCTGAAACCTAGAACCTCGAAGTCCTAAAATATGTAGATGATACAAACATCTTAATCTGGGTTTAATTAGTGATAAGAACACACGAATCACTTCATGAGTTCGGCACTCCAGGAGTTATATACACTTTGCATTCAAATGCTCTTGAACTTCGAACTGTCGTAGTGACGAGAGATTGCCACGTCACTACAAGAGAAATTCACTTCGGGAGATATTCATGCTCTGTGTTCAAAATATCCCGAGATCTAAGAAATTTGCGCCATCGCTAAATATGGCTAGGAGATTTTAATATGACAAACGAATAGAACTTTAGCAGGGGCGCTAAAATAGCGGTTACCCAAATCACAGATTGCAATCAGATCAACAACCATGCTTCATTACAGGGATGGAAAGTGGTCGAAAGATAAAATTCTTGAGTGTTCCCACAAGAGAAACCATGGTATAGAAAAAGAGGTATGTGGAAATTGGTGGTGAATTGTGGGCGCAGAAGCAGTGTGGATCCAAACTTCCCTTAACAGCCCTAGAATCACATGCTTATATAGCATCAAATCTGAGAGAAGCATGTGGCAACAAAAACTGGGCATTAAGCCAAATCATCAAAGGAAAGTCACGAGGAGAATAAGAACACTAGTAGACCGCAACCAGTCCCTCACAGAGAAAACATGAATGTAGAAGACTCCCAGACCGACCTTTCAGTTGTGACATGTCATCAAGCTACTAGAAACACTTTGATATCGAATTAGATAAGGCTATTAAGATAAATCAAGTATGTCCTATTTTGGGAGGTTTTTGTTGTAACTTCCCAAATTTTATGGGACGATTCATCATGCAGTTGTTTCTATTTTGGGGAAAAAATAACTTTTTGTAACATAAGCTATCTAAAGGCATTCAACCTCCTATAAACTATATATTCTAATGTTTTTCATGTAAAAAGGGTTTGGCCCAAGACCCGAGGAGGTTTAGAGAAATGGAATGACTATGTATTTCAGTTTGTAAACCACAGGGGCATGTAGCTGAAAAGTGTATGTTATTGAAGATTCATATGATTTGTTTCATCAGATTTGTCTTCTATGTTCTATGTTCCATTCTTCATCTTATTTGAATGTATTGTTGATTTTAAGGATTAAAATTTTCTTTTGATTGACAGATTCTTGATGCAGTAGAGGATTTGTTGTAAGATTCCCTATTTATCATTGTTTACTGTTCAGACACATCTAAATTATCTTTGCAGAGAGGATCTCTTCTTAGAGAAAATTTGTCTTTATTTTAATTCTCATATTCTTCTCTTCATCATTATATAAATCTTTTGTCTGATAGGGAGCTTAAATGGCTTCAATGAGAAGATTGGTTATGACTCCATGACCTAATGGTCCATCACTGATCTGCAGTGATATCTGTTTTCTTTTCCTTTCTTTAAAGTCTTGTTGATCCCTGATTTCAAACCAAAATAAAATCAATTTGAATGTTACCAAGATTACTCCCATTTCCAGTCTGGGGGTGACTCTTGGAGTGCTAACATAAATGTTGTCGTTGTCGGGTATGAAAGTGAATATATCTTCCCTAGGAGAACGACATAGATCAAGCTCTTGATGGTAGACAAGACAGGGACATAGAAATTGACTGTAATCATATACCTGGTGACTCCACAATCAAAGACTCCATTGGGGAGGATCTTGTTGACAAAAAGATGACCACACAAAAGGGAATGACCAGGTAGCAACTTATGAGCTTTCTCCATGAACTCTTATTTTTCTTTATCAGCTCATTTCTCTCTTTCCCTTTACATATCAAGAGGATTATCCTCTANAGGGGCATGTAGCTGAAAAGTGTATGTTATTGAAGATTCATATGATTTGTTTCATCAGATTTGTCTTCTATGTTCTATGTTCCATTCTTCATCTTATTTGAATGTATTGTTGATTTTAAGGATTAAAATTTTCTTTTGATTGACAGATTCTTGATGCAGTAGAGGATTTGTTGTAAGATTCCCTATTTATCATTGTTTACTGTTCAGACACATCTAAATTATCTTTGCAGAGAGGATCTCTTCTTAGAGAAAATTTGTCTTTATTTTAATTCTCATATTCTTCTCTTCATCATTATATAAATCTTTTGTCTGATAGGGAGCTTAAATGGCTTCAATGAGAAGATTGGTTATGACTCCATGACCTAATGGTCCATCACTGATCTGCAGTGATATCTGTTTTCTTTTCCTTTCTTTAAAGTCTTGTTGATCCCTGATTTCAAACCAAAATAAAATCAATTTGAATGTTACCAAGATTACTCCCATTTCCAGTCTGGGGGTGACTCTTGGAGTGCTAACATAAATGTTGTCGTTGTCGGGTATGAAAGTGAATATATCTTCCCTAGGAGAACGACATAGATCAAGCTCTTGATGGTAGACAAGACAGGGACATAGAAATTGACTGTAATCATATACCTGGTGACTCCACAATCAAAGACTCCATTGGGGAGGATCTTGTTGACAAAAAGATGACCACACAAAAGGGAATGACCAGGTAGCAACTTATGAGCTTTCTCCATGAACTCTTATTTTTCTTTATCAGCTCATTTCTCTCTTTCCCTTTACATATCAAGAGGATTATCCTCTACTTTGTTTATTCGGATGATCATCATCCTTCCTTTATATATCCATCCTTGGAAGAAGAAGACATGCCTTCTTCCTATGTTGTAGATGTTGATATTGTATCTTCACCTCATCCTATTCATAAGGATGAGCTTTTTATTGAAATCCCTTTTGATTTTGATCACCCTTATAACCTTGAGGAGGTTGCAACTCATTAAAAGCCTTCTCTTATCTCATCACCTCCTGTTGCTACTTTTGAACCTTTCCATCAACTTGTTAAACCTCATATCCAACCCACTAGTTTTCAAAATAGAATCAGAGACAAGACATTTAAACCTTTAAGGCTGCCATATCACCTTCATCCTTATCCTCTTGATTTCCTTGAGTATCTTCCTCAGTTCTCTGGAGAATATAATGTTACAACTGAGAGGAATTTGGAGGCCTTTGGGAAATTTATTGATCAGTTTGAGATATTACATGATGATTTTATTATGAGGTTGTTCTCCAAATATTTAATCAGAGATGTTGTTGTGTGGTTTAAGGGTTTGAGAGTTGATTCCATTGGTTCTTGGATCGAGTTGTGCAATGTCTTTTTAAATTATTGGGGTGAGAACAAGTCCCTTGATTAGTACTAGGATGATTTTTAATCTTTGAGGAGAGGTGAATAGGAAGCCTTGGTTTTCTTCAACAGGAGGTTTTATAGTGTTTATCATAACATGCCATTGGAAATACGACCTTCCTAGACTGCTTCCATGGTGTACTATGTAATGGATCAACATTCAAAGTTTGTTCTTTTATTGAGAGGAAGGAAATATTCATCCTTAAAATGCTTATTTGAATATGCTGAAGAAGTCGAGGAGAACATCCATGCTAGAAAGAAGATTCAATATCGAGAATATTTTGAAAATTTGCATGTACATGAGCAGGAAGATTGTCAGTATCTTTTAGATTCCAAGCAAAAAGATAGTGAGTATGAATCCGATCTGGAGCAGTAGCAAGGTTGTAAGTATGTTTTACATTTGGAGACATATTATTTAGTATGCTAAGATTTTCCTATAAACAGGGATGCATGTCATGTTTATGATCATTTTCTGAAATATTTTAGGCATGACATAAAATACGATTATATAGATAATCATGTTTTCCTAGTTGAGCATTATCAGTATGATTTAAATTCTGTTGTGCAATTATCTCGTGATCATTATTTTAAATAAGTTGTCTCTCATGATGACCAAGATCTGCTTATTAAAGAGAAAGAAGGTTATAAGTTTTCAAGTAAAGAGGCATTCACGGATGAGCAGTTGTTTACTGAAGGTCAACAAGTTTCTGATCTTGGTTTCAAGGATTCATTTGCAGCCTTGTTGGAGTCAAGTTTTTCAGATTTTCTGAAAATTTCAGTTTTCATTTCACCAATGTTCATGAGTGAGTATGGTTTTATGAAGGATTCTCTATCATTGTTAGTATATATCTGTTTTTATCTATTGATCAATGATAGAGACAATATCATCTCATTCTTGAAATTTCTTGAATGGCTACTGTCAAATTTTTTTTTTGTAATACACCAGATATAAAAAGTACGCAGAACAAAAATAAAATGCTAGAAATAGAAGAATAACAACAATATAACTAGAATAATCACCACAATAACACTAAAAGGATATAAGAATAACAACATAAATAACACTTTGATTCTGAGAGAAATGTTCACAGGCCTCTTCGAGGGGGCAACCTCCAGTCGACAAGAGCTCTATTACAATAATATCCAAGGTAGGGTTCTCATACCCTCGACTCCTATTTATACTAAATATGTCTATCAAAAGAAGCATCTAGAGGAAGATCCTTCTAGAAGTGGAAGATCCTATTAGGTCTTCTTAGATTCGACTTATTCTATTTTATTGCAAGGCCTTATTAATATTGACCTTTATTACATCTGAATATATTGTTCTACCTATGTGCGGGTTAGGACCCTAAAATGTCCTCCCCCTTAAAAACAGCCTTGTCCTCAAGGATTGAGATGTGGAAACTGCTGCAGAATGGTAGTTGGTTCCCATGTGGCATCTGTTGGAGTTGTATATTTCCATTAGACTAACACTTCATTGATGGTTCTCTGATGTAGGCGACGCTCACGCTGATCCAAAACTACTTTTTGTTGTAGCCAAATGGATCCTTCTTCGTCTAACTTGGGAAGGTTGGTTTGAATTTGGAACTTAGTTCCAATAACCTTCTTTAAGCATGAAACATGAAAAATAGGATGTAGCTTAGAATGACTAGGAAAAGCTAACCGATAGGCCACCTGTCCCACATGCTTGAGAACGTTATAAGGACCATAGAACTTGGGTGCTAGCTTCTGAAAATGATCGGCCTTGAGGGAATTTTTCTTGTAAGGTTGCAGTCAAAGAAACACCTGATCCCCTTCTGCAAATTGGCGTTCAAAGCGACCTTGATCTGCTTGTTGCTTCATGCAATTATGTGCCATTACCAAATTCTCTTTGAGGGTATGGAGAATAGCCTCACGAACTATAAGCATTTGGTCAACCGCTTGGACCTTCGAGACACCCAGTAAGTATGAGAGAACTAAAGGTGGATTTTGTCCATATATTGCTTCAAAAGGAGTCATGTGTGTAGCTGTATGGTATGAAGTATTGTACCACCATTCAGCTAGGGGTAACCATTGAGCCCACTGATTTTATTTTCCAAAGAAAATCACCTCAAATATGTTTCCAAACACTTGTTGACAACTTTCGTTTGACCATCAGTTTGGGGATGATAGGTTGTGTTGATATGCAATTGGGTTCCTTGTAGCTTGAATATTTCTTGCCAAAAATTGCTCGTGAAAGTTGGGTCACAATCAGAAACAATAGAATGTGGCATGCCATGAAGCTTGAAGACCTGAACCATGAAAATTTGAACCACCATGGATGCTATAAATGCGTGTTGAAGAGCACAGAAATGAGAATACTTGGAAAAGCGATCAACAACCACCATGATGGCTGATTTATTTCTCGATTTCGGTAAGTCTGTAATAAAATCCATAGAGATATCCCTCCAAATAGCAGGTGGAATCGGAAGCGGTTGTAGTGTGCCCGGAGATTTCACTGTTTCTCCCTTGTTGCATTGACACACATCACATTCAGCGACAAAATAATGAATGTATTGTTTCATACCATCCCAGAAAAAAGGAACGTTTGACCCTGTCATAGGTTTTGGTAAACCCGGAGTGCCCAGTTGTGGGTGTAGCATGAAGCTCGAAAAGTATCATGGATTTAAGTTTTGATTGTTTACTTAAATACAAGCGGCCTTTCTATTGAAGCTCATCATGGAGCCAAGAGAACCCTGGGGAAGTTGAAGCATTGGACTGCAATTATTGGATCAGATGCGAACTTTTAGGATCGTGTAGCCATTCATGGTGAACATCTTGGAGCCAATCTGGTACAATGAAGGAAAGAGAAAAAAGGGATCTTTCATCTTCATATTTTTAGGAAAGTGCATCCACAACCACATTGTATTTTCCTTTCTTTTAAATGATCTCATAATCATATCCAAAGAGCTTAGTCACCCTTTTTTGTTGCTCCGGGGAGGAAATGCGTTGTTCCAGAAAATACTTGAGGCTTTGATGTTATGTCTTAATTTGGAAGCATTGCCCCAATAGATAAGGGTGCCATAGATCAATGGCATGCAAAATAGCCAACATTTCATTTTCATAGATTGATTTTCCCAAATTTATTTCAGACAATTGCTTGTTGGTAAAGGCCAATGGTCAACCCTCTTGCATAAGGACAACACCAATTCCTTTCCCTGAAGCATCGCATTCCAAGACAAAGGTCTTTGTGAAATCAGGAAGGGTCAGGAATGGAGTGGTGCACATGGCCATCTTCAAGGTTTGAAAATCTTGAGCAGCTGTTGGAGTCCAAGTGAAAGAGTTCTTTTTTAGGAGTGCAGTGAGAGGTGTTGCAATCTTTCCATAATTCTTAACAAACTTGCGATAATAACTTGTTAAGCCTAGAAATCCACGCAAGCTTTTGAGAGTCTTTGGGTGAGGCCGGTCTTGCATAGCTTCAATTTTTTTAGGATCCACCCTGACACCATCCTTTCCAACCAGATGACCCAAGTACTCGACTTCTGAGGCGCCAAAATCACATTTAGACTATTTCAGGAAAATTTGGTGCTGATAAAGTAGATGGAGAGCTCGATCCACATGAGCAATATGGTCTATATAGGTTTTTCTATAGATGAGGATATCATCAAAGAAAACTAAGACAAAATAACAGAGAAAATGATGAAAGACATGATTCATGAGGCTTTGGAAGGTGGAGGGGGAATTACACAAGACAAAGGGCATGAACAAAAACTCATAGTGGCCCTCATGAGTTCTAAAGGAAGTATTGGGAATGTCTTCCTCTTTCATAGTATCAAGTGATAGCCAGAACAAAGATCAAGTTTAGTAAAGAATTGGGCGCCACTCAATTCATCCAAGAGGTCATCAATGAGAGGAATGGGAAATTTGTCTTTAATGGTAAGTTTGTTGAGGTCTCGAAAGTCAGGACACAATCGCCAAGAACCTTCTTTCTCCAGGACTATGACCACCGGAGAAGAGTAGGGGCTCGTACTAGGGTGGATAACACATGCGTTAAGGAGTTCCTGGACCATTTTCTCAATTTCATTTTTTTGGGAAAACGGGTGATGATACAAATGGATATTGGGAGGAAGTATTCCTGTTACAAGGGGAATGGAATGATCATGAACACCACGGGAAGGAGGGAGTCCCTGGGGAGTGGAAAAGATGACTTGATGTTTAGAAAGGATGAATTGGAGGTCTTGTGGCACTGAGGGTGTCTATGTTGCTTGTATGGCATGGAGTTGGGCAATAACACCAGAATGACCTTTTTTGAGAATATTTTCCATGTGATGGGAACTAATGATCTCAGGTGAACCGGTGATGATTTCTTCGAACTTATAGTGTTTGCCCTCCTGGTCAAATTGCATGGTTAATTCCTTAAAATCCATGAGAATGGGACCCAAAGTCCTTATCCATTATGCACCCAACACAATGTCACAACCACCCATGTCGATAGCAAACATATGAGATTTCAGGTGGTAGTCACCAATTTGGAGATGCACATTTTCACAACGCCCTCCACATTTCATGGAGCC
>SNQJ01S0033743.1:63607-74254 GCA_010110895.2 Picea sitchensis
GGTATTCAAGGGTTCTACAAACAAGGGTTTGCCCTATGCTATAGCTCTCTGATATATGTGTGGGGTCCAACAGTAGTACTCAGCTCAATATCTCAGGGTACTAACTAAGGAGGCTAGACCATGCCCTTAGCCATCCTACCCAACTACCTAGGTACTAGAGAGTATATTCCTGAGTGTTGTTCTCGGTGGCACTATAGCAGTTAGGCGGCCGATCGTTTTATCTAAAGAGGGCTTCAGGAAATCTAGGTCGATCCGTACACAAGTGTTGTCTGATGTGCTACCACTCGAAGGGCTACCAACAAGGGTTACAAGGGTGGACAACATATGTGTTCTTATGTACCACTTGTATTTCTTGTGTGTATGAATCCCTCAACCGCTGGTTTATGCGAGTAACGACATATCTTTGTGGCTTAAAGACGTCAGAATACGTCTCTACCCTAAAAAAAAAATTAACCCACAATTTCTGCCAAGGAAAGTGCTCTGATACCACTTGTAATATACCAGATATAAAAAGTATGCAGAACAAAAATAAAATGTTATAAATGGCAGAATAACAGCAATATAACCAGAACAATCACCACAATAACAATAAAATGATATAAGAATAACAACAGAAATAGCACTTTGATTCTGAGAGCAATGTTCACAAGCCTCTTCGAGGGGGAAACCTCTAGTCGAGCAGAGCTCTATTACAATAATATCCAAGATAGGGTTCTCATACCCTCGACTCCTATTTATACTAAATATGTCTATCAAAAGAAGAATCTAGAGGAAGATCCTTCTAGAAGCAGAAGCTTCTATTAGGTCTTCTTACATTTAACTTATTCTATTTTATTGCGAGGCCTTATTAATATTCACCTTTATTACATCTGAATATTGTTCTACCTATGTGTGGGTTAGGACCCTAACACTTTTACTTGACCAAATTGCATACTTGGTTAGAGGTAGGGTAGTGTAGGAAATAAGCTCGCTTTTCGAGCATTTTCTTTCCTTCAAGTTTGCAGCAGGTAATAATCTCGCTTCTCGAGCCTTGCTTTCCCTAGTTTATAGTGGGTCTTTCATTTTTCTTGAATAAGTGGCAAATTATTAGTAGTGTTTGGAGGTTAGTTACATAGATGACTCAATATCCCAATGGATAAGGACTGGAACTGCTAAGGCTCTTGGAAGCCTCACAAGGAGTTCCCCATCCCAGTTGGAGCCTGATGTTAGCACAAACATTTGCATCGACAAAGTAGCTCAGAGGCATTGTGATCTCTAGATATGGAAAGTGGCGCTAATGAAATTGATCTTTCAACAAGTCGTCCATGTCATTTTTTTGCACAAGAAGCATCCAAACACAACATTCATAGCAGTCCATGTCGAGCTTGAAACACAAGCAAACATACAAGTTAAATTTTCAACGACGGAGATCCCCTGTACAGTTCATATTGGTGGCTCTTGTGCATTCGAAATGTCAAAGTTGTGTGGGGATTAATGACCAGATAGAAGCCCTGGAGTTGCATATCAAGTGCCACACATCCTTCCGGATCAGATGGTTCTTATTTACTTCGTCATTTCAGGCTTCAGGAGTTTTGATACTTCCACTCCCAATTTTCTCTGGAGTACTTTCTCCCAGAGTGCTTAGATCTCTACCACGTGTCTCTCCAAATATAACGGTCCTGGTTTAATTCAGCAGTTCAGTGACACAGAACCTGACCTCAACAGAGTCTGTTGACCTCTCGATCTATGGATCTTCAACTCCTCTAAGCTGAAATGGCTCCTTGGTCCACTCTAGTATCCTCAATATATAAAAAACCATAGGTCCTTTTACAAACCCCTCTTGTGTGAGAAAGCACTATGCGCAAGCTCCCCTCATGAGACCATCGATGGTGACCACAAGCCTAGCTAATAGTCACTTCACATTTCATGATTTCTGGACTTCTATTTCTATTTGTCCTGACTCCTCCAATTCACGATCCCCAAACTAGGGCTTAACGATCTCGAGCTCCTCCCTTCAATCCTCCACTAATCTGAACTCTAGCTGCGACTTGGGGCCAATCTTCCGGCGCTACGAGACTTCATGTATTGGGAAACTGTGAAGTGGTTCTCTCCCCTTCTCCCTAAATGGAAACTCATGATGACCTCTATGCCAAGTCGATGATCCACATTTCCAGTGATCCAACACTACAGTTTCTTTCTTCACGAATCAAAATTTTGCGTTTTACAAGTTTGAAAGTGGACTCCCCTCTTCCTTCTGACTTCTGACTTTCCGATTTCTCCTTCCCATGGAAGGGATCAATGGTTATATTTATAAATGATATCGATAGATACTATCTCTCCTGATATTGCGAGTGTCGAAAGACTCTCTCCCTTATCCTCCGTGTAGATTTACTAGATCCAATGGCCCACAGAAATCGGTGTTTCTCCCTCTAGGAATTTCTACCGTCCGTTCGAGCTCATGTTTCCTAGCCAAATAAATTGGCGTCAACCTTTCTTAACTTGGTTCCATGAGGTGACTTCAAACCTTATATTTCCTCTGAACTTCTTTCGAATCTACCCTTTCTGAGCTTGATCCTTGGTGCAAACTCAAGGATTCTAAGGAATCCTGTGCGCACTCCATTCGGCTTTCACAATAACCTTTGGTTATTTGAAAACTCCAACTCTATATACTCTTTATGACAGAAGTTATTCAACCACTCACTTGGGTTGGAAAACTATAAGACTCTCTTCAATATGCGCACACCTTGCATAGCTTTGTGCTATACTTTCACTCCTACTGGTATAAGTTAACGCTATCTCTCCTGATCTTTTCTGAGGTAAAACCCAGAATCTTGTCCACGCACTGCTTGCATACTTTCACTGCACTCCTTGCAGGAATTCTTAAGAAGAGAAACTATTAAAACTCATACTCTCCTCACAGACTTCATACATTCAACATGAAATCACATACATATGTCATTGAAACAAATGCATAACAGAGACTGAAAATAAATTGTAAACATACCATTCAATAGATGCATACAGGAACCATAAATACATATTCTCTACTCCATATGCTATGTAAAGATATAGATCTGCTACATTGAATATGGGTGATATGCCCACATCATCTGGAAATTCTATCTCATAAGCATTTGCCTCAAACTTCCTCAAAATTTTACACGGCCCTATTTTCTTTATTTTTCAACTTATTATATGTTCCCCTTGGGAACCTTTCTTTTTTGATATGTGCCAAAACTAAATCTCCTACTTCAAATTGAAGCTCTCCCTTCTGTTGATCTGCTATGTTCTTGTATTCTTGGTTGGAACTTTGCACCCGCTCTTTAATATTACTGTGGAGCTCCTGCATCTATGCTACAAAATCTTCCGCTCCAACACTCCTGAACTCACTCTTCTCTAAGTTCCTCAACTCAGATACTCCCCTTGGCTGCATTCCATATAGTATCTGGAATGGCATCTGTCTTGTGCTCCTATTAGGTGAGTCATTATATGCAAATTCCGCTTGTGCCAGAATCTAATCCCACTGACTGTGATGTTCAATTTATAAACTCCTCAATGATTCCCCCAAACATTGATTTACTACCTCAGTCTGTCCATCTGTATAAGGGTGATATGCTAAGCTAAAATATAAATTCATCCCCAGCTTCTTCCATAGTGTCCACCAGAAATGACCAACAAATTTGGTATCTCTTTCTAAAACAATACTCTTGGGTAATCCATGAAGTCAGACAACTGCTTTGAAAAATAGATTTGCAATGTGTGTTGCATCACTGGTTTTCTTACATCAAATGAAATGTTCCATTTTGGAAAATATATCGACTACCACAAATATGGAATCACAACCTCTCTATGTCCTTGGTAGTCCCAACACAAAATCCATTATTACCGCATCCCATGGCTTCTCTGGTATTGGCAATGGTTGATATAACCCAGTATTATGTCTTTTCCCCTTTGCGTGCTGGAAGATTCTACATATGTTGACAAATTTCCGCACATATGTCCTCATTCTGGCCAATAATACAAATTTCTCAGTTGCGCAAATGTTTTTTCATGGCCAAAATGTCCATCCAATCCCCCACTATGTGTTTCCTTCAAAAAAAATTCTCTCATAGAACTCTTCAGGATACACAACTAATTTCCTTTGAATACCAGTCCATCCTAAATTAAATACTCAATCCATTGGGTTATATCTCTTAAAACAAGGTTCTCACATGCTTCGTAAGCATCCTTGAAATCTGAATCATCTTTGTACATTTCCCTAAGGCTATCAAAACCTAAGGTCTTCACTCGAAACTCCTACATAATCAAACATTTCCTACTCAATGCATCAACAACCTTGTCAACATTTCTAGAAATGTGCTTTATAACAAAATTAAAGTTCTACATAAACTTGACCCATTTTGCATGTTTATGGTTCAATTTATCTTGTCTGGTTATAAACTGTAAGGCCTGGTTGTAGCTATACAAAATGAACTCTTTTGGAACTAGGTAGTGCCTCCATTTCTTTAGCGCCTGTATGACTACATAAAAATCTTTATCATAAGGGGTGTAATTTATTTTGGCCTCATTCAGTTTCTCACTGAAGTATGCAACTGGTCTATTGTCTTGACTTAAGACTACTCCAATCACAAATCCACTTGTGTCACATCTCACTTGAAATGTTTTACTAAATCTGGCAGAACCAGAACTAGTTGTTCAGTTATATTCTCTTTCAACAACTTGAAACCTTTCTCCGCTTCCTCTATCCAATGAAAAGATTTATGTCTTTTCTTGGCTATGTCCATCATCGACGCACAAATCCCACTAAAATTTTTGATGAACTTCCTGTAAAAACTGGCTAGTCCATAGAAGATTTTGACTTCAAATATATTCCTTGGTGACGACCATTTTTTGATTGCTTTTACCTTCTCTGGATCCATATCGAGGATGATTTTAGGGGCTAAATTTCGCTCATGGGCTAATTTTCCATGGCTTTTCCAAAAACAAGATTCGTTATTTTAAAAATGATTCACCCAAATTCTATAGGATAAAATTATTTTACCTTAAAAATTGCCAAAAGTTTATAAAAACTATATAAAATCCGTAGAAATTTGAATATTTTTACAAAAATATCGCCAATCATTTATAGTTGGCATATGAAGGATTAGTAAGATTCGTCAAGTTTTCTACATTTTAAAATAAATTTCCATCCTTAAAATCATCCCTGAATTCCATATTCAACTCATTCGAAGAGATCACAACACCTAAATAAATAATCTTCATCTTCATGAAAGACGACTTCTTCATATTTATCAGCAACTTCTCTTGTTGCAACCTTCTCATCACTTAAGTTAAATGCCTCAAATTCTCTTTCTCAGTCTTATTGAATATCAGTATATCATCAAGATATACATTTACAAACTTTCCAATGAAATCTTTCAAGACTTCTATCATCAATATCATCAAATTACTTGACGCATTCATCAAGCCAAATGGCATGAAAAGCCACTCATACAGTCCTTCATTTGTCTTGAATGTTGTCTTCCATTCACCACCTTCGCTCATTCTAATCTGATGATATCCTCTTTTCAAATCAATTTTTGAAAAAAACTTTGCCCCGCTCAAGCAATCCATCAAGTCATCAATCCTAGGTAAAGGAAATCTATACCTGATGGTGATTTTGTTTATATCCCTCAAGTCTGTACAACGCATGGACTCAAGCTTTCTCTAATTAACCCTTTATCCATCAAATCTTGGACTTGCTTCTTAACCTCTTCATTCTCCTACGGCGTCAATCTATATGATGCTTTGTTTGGAAAACTCGCTCCTGGTATAAGGTCATTGTGATCGCTTATACTTCTGATGGGTGGCAACGAACAAGGTAAATCGTCCACTACTATATCAGCAAAATTCTCCAGCAGTTCCTGAATTTCCTTAGGTAGATCATCTATCAAGGTACTGGTCAAGATGACTCTAGGTTTCCTAACCACATCAAACTACATTTCTTGATCTTTCTTGACTTCATCAAGAAGTTCCTTCCCACTCATGAGAAGTATAGTATTACTTTCTTCTGCTTTCTCCTTCTTGTCTTCAATTGGGAACAACATATGTGTCCTACAATTCTTTTCCAAGGTGTAAGTGTTCTTTCTTCCTTCATGAATAACATTTATGTCATATTTTCAAGGCCTCCCCAATAAAATATGATAGACATCCATGGGAATTACGTCACTTAAAATCTCATCTCTATAACCCCCTATCTTAAATTCAACTAAACATTGTTTAGTGACTATTACCTGATGCCCATTTTGCAACCACGAAACTTTATATGGGCTTGGGTGTGCAACTGTCTCCAATTCCTGCTTCTCCACCATCTCTGTGGATACTAAGTTATCCATGCTTTGACTGTCAACTATCACCTTGCATACCATATCTTTGATTTTGCAGGCATTCCTAAACAAATTGTTCCTCTGGACTAGATTTTCCATCTCTTTCTCTGGCTTCAAGAGAATCTTCCTCATCATCAAGGATATTCCACATTGTGCATATTCTGCCTCAACATTTCACCTCTGCACTTCTGAAATGTGAGCTTAGCCTCCTCCATCCCTTTTTTTATTGGGACATTCCCAATATTTATGTCTGATATTTCCATAGACAAAACTCGCCTCCTCTGCCTCTTCCTCTTCCTCTTGCTCAAGGAAAACTGTTCCTATCGGCATATTGTCTCCCTTGTGAACTTCCTCCTCTTTCTGGGTGGTTATGAGGTTTCTTCTCTTCATCCTTGGGCTTCTATACTCTGTCTTGGGAAATTGCTTTGCCTCTGCTTTGACTTCTACCTCTACCCCTTTGACCTTGATTTTGGGCCAATTTATCTTTTGCCCTCAGAGAAACCTGATAAGCATATTCTACATTTCTTATTGTCACCATCTCATCTTGTCCTAAATCTCATATCTCGGTCCCTTCATATATCTGGCAACCTTTTCATCATCACTCTCGCGATGACCAGCTATGATGTTTAACCTGTAAAACTCCTCTGTATAATCCTTCACTGTCATCCCTTTCTGTCTCAAATTCTCCATTCTTCGAAATAGATTGATTTTATAATCTCTAGGTATGAATTTGTCTTTCATCTTCGCTACCATCATGTCCCAGCTTTTAATTTTTTTTTACCTTTGCAACACCTGTCAGCCTCCAGTTCATCTCACCAAAGTTTTGCATGTCCTTTCAGTCTAGTGATAGCGTGCTAAAAAAATTTATCTTCTTCAACATCCTCATAGTCGAAGTATTTGTCTAGAGCTCTAAACCAATCTAGCAGCTGCTCAAGCTCCAAGTTGCCTTCATACACCAGGATTTCCAATTTCGCTCTGGCACCCATTCTTGAAACATCCTTTAGAAAACGTTCCTCTACAGCGTCTTTGGCTACAGCTTCTTCTACTCCTTCTTCGTTCTCACTTTCATCCTCACTTATATCTCCAGTATTAGGTGTTCATCTTGGTTTTGTCTCCATAGCATATAATTGAGCATGAAGTTATCTCATTTCCCTCTCCATGGCTTCATTGGGTAAAGTTCTTTATGGACATCTCCTTGGTGGAATTGTTTCAAATTCCACCACACATAATTCAAATCACAATTGTCCTTTGTCTTCTCTCTACAGAAAACAACATTTGTTAGCTTTGGTACCACCTGACGTAGAACCCCACCTCAACAGGGTCTGTTGACCTCCCAATCTATGGATCTTCAACTCCTCTGAGCCGAAATGACTCCTTGGTCCATGTTGGAACCCTCAATATATAAAAAACCACATTTCCTTTTATGAACCCTGCCTATGCAAACAAGCACTAGGTGCAATCTCCCCTCACGCGACCACCAGTGGTGACCACAAGCCTAGATAATAGGCACTTCGCATTTCACGATTTCGAGACTTCTATTTTGAGTCACCCTAACTCCTCCAATTATCGATCCCCGAACTAGGTCTTAACGATCATGAGTTCCTCCCTTCAATCCTCCGTTGATGTGACCTCCATCTGCAACCTGCGGCCCAGCTTCCAATGCTACGAGACTTCATGTATCAGGAACTTGTGAAGTGGTTCTCTCCCCTTCTCCCGAAATGAAAATTCACAATGACCGTTATGCCAAATCGACGGTCCATGTTTCCCATGATCCAACACTCCAGAGTCTTTCATCGCGAATCAGAATTTCATGTTTCGCGACTCTGGAAGTGGACTTCCCTATTCCTTCTATCTCCCAACTTTCCAATTTATCCTTCCCATGGAAGGGATCAACGGTTAGATCTCTCCTTGATATCGACAGATACTATCTCTCTTGATATTGTGAGTGTCGAAAGACTCTCGGCCCTTATCCTCCGCGTAGATTTAATGGATCCAATGGCCCATGGAAATCAGCGTTTCTCCCTCCAGGAATTTCTATCGTCTGTCCAAGTTCTCAATGTTTCCTGGCCAAATAACTTGGTGTCAACCCTTCTAAAATTGGTTCTGTGAGGTGACTTCAAACCTCATCTTTCCTCTGAACTTCCCTCAACTATATCCTTCATGATCTTGATCCTTGCTACAAACTCAAGGATTCTAAGGAATCTTGCACGCACTCCTTGTGGCTTTCACAATAACCTATGGTTATTTGACAACTCCAACTATGCGCACTCTTTGCGATAGAAGTTATTCAACCACTCACTTGGTTTGGAAAATTCTAAGACTCTCTTTAGCCTATGCATACCTTGCATGGCTTTGTGCTAAACTTTAACTCCTACTAGTATAAGTTAACACTATCTCTCCTGATATTTTATGAGGTAAAACTCATAATCTTTTCGATGCACGCCTTGCAGACTTTCACTATGCTCCTTGTAGGAATTCTCAGGAAGAGAAACGATTGAAACTCATACTCTCCTCACAGACTTCATAAATTCAACATGAAATCACATACATATGGCATTGAAACAAATGCATAACAGAGACTAAAAATAAATTTAAAACATACCATTCAATAGATGCATACAAGAACCATAAATACACCAGAAAATTGGATCAAAGCATTCTTATATTAATTCAAGTGCTTATGTACATGGTCTACAACAACTATCTGCTCATAAAATCTCTACAATCCCCATTCTTCTCTGCTCTCCTATGCTCTCTCTTGCTCTACTGTTGATATAATGAGAATGATAATACAATACATCTATGAGGGAGTCTTCTTGAGTTTTCCCTCCTACAACCTTAAGTTATCTTATCGAAATTAAAGACTACCATCTACTTTACATTTACTACAATAAATTTCCACAACCGAAAGATGAGAGTGAACGCTCAATATATGTATTACAATCCCCAAAACATTAAAAGAAATTACATCCTTCCAATTTGTTGGCGACGAAAGTCACTCCTGGATTGCAGCAAAAGCAGAGCCCGATGCCCATCATTTTATGTCATCATTTGTTTATAAAAGGGATGATCAAATGGAAGTAAACTCAGAACGATATTGTTTCAACTCTGAAACTAGGTCAGGCATGCATGGGTAAGTGAGGTCTTAGATAAACTTCAAATAGTGAGTTGTAATAAGGGTGAGTAGGGGGAAGACTTGTTTAAGAAGAGTGCAAGGGTCTGTCGTAAACAGCAGGTTTCAAACAAACTGGGGAAGAAAGCATCCAAACACAAGATCTTCTTACATTCAAACACAGAAAAATAGAGAATACTATGATGCAACGATAAATCCTTTATCATAACACAGATGCAACAATTCATGCGAATCAGTCGATCATGAACTCCCTTAGTATGAGACGAAACTTAAATGGAGTAGGAAAATTGTTTGTCATAAAATAAGATATCTCACATACAAGATGCATAACTAGAGGACTAGAATGGTTGTTAAAACGTTATAGTCGGGAGGTTCGCTCTACCATCGATCCTTACAAAAATGGTGAAAACGCCTACATATACTCAAAACAACCACAACAACAAAAACGAGACGCTGCATTAAAAGCATTACGTCTGCATGGCTTCTGACAGCCTGCCCATGCAGACTCAGGACGATCGTGCGCACATGACAGACGCCATCAGATTCTGAACTGTCCTTCTGCAGGTGAGTTGATGTGAATTAGTTTTTTGCCGAACCTTCCTTTTATGGTGGAGCTGATGTTCAACCACCAGCAACTGCCGCAATGACTACTTTTTGGGATCGGGGATGGCCTCGGTCAACTCTGCCTTCTGGGACATGGAGGTCTCCTAATGGTGCCACCTGGATCAGCTAAACGGTCTTTCTTTGGATGCTACTTCGCTAGACTGCTACCAGGGACCCCTACGATGACGAGTGAATGGGAGTGGTGACATCGGATGAGGAATACCACAGGGTATGGATAGGACACAGGTGGAAGCAACATGGAGAACCGGGGGACAAGTAGATTGTGGAAGGTGCTAAGTTGGNGACACATGGCAGAAGGTGAGAGGATGATGAGGTAGGAAGGGGCCATGTGGATGGACGTGGTGGAATACATCGGCTTGACACCTGGGAGAGTAGAGGGCATGTTTCTGAGCAACTTGGAAGGGAAAATGCCAGGTGTCAGAAGGCAAGAAGGGAGCGAAGAGGAAAGGGATATATCATGAGGGTGAGTCGACGAGGGGGTGACACGGCAGGAGGGGGCCCCACATGATTAAAGGCAGAGCAGCTGAGAAGGGTTAGAATCACCCG
>SNQJ01S0033744.1:13901-39731 GCA_010110895.2 Picea sitchensis
TACTGATGCTCAATCAAGTAAACTCATGCTTCCAATGAAGCCATATCAGAAACTGATTTATTGAACTTGTTCTTGATCTTGACCCAAAAAATAATGGAATGCATAACCAACATAAAACTAGTTTGAACAGATGATAAAGACAAATTTCATCTGACAAAAATACTTTAACACATAGGCTACTCATAGATTGCAAATAATCAGCAATAGGGTCATCAAATCCACAAAGAAATACCTCTTTATGCTGCTGTTCCAACTAAAAACTAAAATTCTGCTGCTTGCTGCCTTCACTGATGTCAATGCTGAATGTGGACTATTCTTCCTCTGTCAAATGAAAATACAAACTCAACTGCTGATTTGAAAATTTCTGCTCGTCACCTTCCTTCTCATATCTGTTGAAATCTGCCTTGGTCTGCAAATCATAAAACTGAGGGCTGCCCTTAGAATCTGCTGCAGATCTAAAACTGTCACCTGCTAATGTGTCAATCTAATAATCATCTTTGGGGTTTTCAAAGGGGAAAATCTCATATTCATGATGACCTAAGTCATTAGATGCATTTGATACAATGACAAAAGCATCACTATGGTTATCATAATGTGGATCACCGATCTCTTGATCATGATGAGAAATATCTTCTGTTGCAGCAAAGTCTTCACAATTATCTGAATCTTTATTCAACACACTAAATTCATGACAACATTTTGGATAAAGAAGATCAGCTGAAAACTTTGTTTTGCAAAACAAATGGAAGGCAACATGAAAAGTTTCCAAAGAACTGATACTTGCATTTGAAAGAGACTGGCACCAGTTAAGAGCAAACCCCTCTAATGATTGCCTGAAAAGATTGATTTGAACATCTTCATGTATAATTTCAAGTCGATTAATAAAGTCATGAAAATCTAGCAGGTGTTCCACTGGTACTTCCCATTCTTCTCCTCGAAATCTGGGAATACTTCTTTCCCATTCATATTTACTAGGAACTGGATGAGGGTAACCATAAATACTTCAAAAAATGAAAAAAACATACCTCTTGTTCATTTCATATACGTGGAGTCACTAACAGATTTCTGAACAATAGAGTGACCATTGAATCTTCCTTCATGGAGTCACCAGATAGATGATTACAACCGATTCTGATGTCTGATCCTTGTCTATCATCAATGGATCAGCTCTGTGGTATTTCCTAGGGAAGTTATCTTCAACTTCAATCTTCAGTCCCCGACAACGACGCCTATCTGTTATTACTTCAAGAAACTCTTTGAGGTTGTAGATCAAAGATGCTTGGTAACTTAAAGTAAACTTGTTTTTGTGTTTTTGTATGTGTGGATCAATGGGATAACTCAACTACAATATGACCTCTAGACAGTCAAAATGAATAATCAAATGAACCAGTGCTCTCAAGGATCAATAATCATATAATAGCTTTAAAATGGGTGAAGAAATCTATACTTATTAACCAAAACCATAGATGTGATGGGTCAAATAATATAGTGAAGAATACTATTAAGTCAAACCTATGAATTGACTAATGAGATGACAGTCATTTAGCAGTTAAAACAAGCTTGAAATAAAGTACAAAAGAAAGGATGGAAATCTGATATCAATAGAGAGAGAAAATTGTGATCTGTATTATCATATGAAAAGTCTATTACAAAATAGTATAGTTCCTGTATCCAAAATCGAACCCCCCCGGTGTTCTTAGAGAGCATAGGATTTATAGTCTTTACACAACAGTTGGAGATCCTATTAAGAGGGATCAAGAATACTAAAAATAGTATAATCATAAAACTAATTGCAAACTTATAGGAACATATCCTTTAAAAAGGGAAGTCAAACCATATCCTAATACTAAGTCTTTTACAACTGCTCCCGTATGCTGGATGATGACTATGCCTTCTAGAATCTTCAATTGACATCCATAAGCTAATCTTCTCATTCTGGAGATTTCCTTTTAACATATTATAATATCTTTGACCGAAAATAGTAAAATTCCTTTATCTTCTTGTCTCAACATCTGTCTCAAAAACTGGAATAGAACACTAAAACATATCTCTTTAATTATATTCTTAACTTAGAAACCATCCTCGTTCACTTTGAAAAGATCAAACTGAGATCTGTGAAAAACGAATACCACTCTGCCCTTCTCTGCGGTTTCACCAGCTCTTCCACCTTGAAATTTGCTAGTTAGCCGTTGAAAATTCTACTTTTCAATGGCTAACTGGTTGTAAATACGCTTCCTGTGCCAGTGAAAACTCTTTATTATCAACAAGTGTTGTGATTTCCTTATAGTTAAATGGGAGTTTCCTTCCTTGTAAAATATAGTTTCTCTCTCGAATTGATGACCTCCTCTGCAAACAAATGCCTGTTGCACATATGGACGAATCTCAAAACTAGAGATAGGCACAAAAGGAAACTTATTGGGATTGTATCCAACCCTCTTCAAATAAGAAGAAACTTCTTTGACAATTTCTTCATAACGAGACTTTGAATACTTGAGATTGGTGGCATCCATATTGTTACAACGAAAAATCATTTTCTTCACTCCTAAGGTGAAGGCCAATAGTTCATTATCTCTAGTCTGACCATCCTTGGAGATACCAGCCTCAAAACCTCTAGTCGTAGAATCAATGATCAAAACTGCACAATCATCCTGAGAGGTCCCAATAATCATGTTCTTAATGAAATCATGATGGCTAGGGGCATCAATCACTGTACAGTAATATTTTGTTGTCTCAAACTCCCACCAAGAAATATCAATTGTGATACCACGTCCACGTTTAGCCTTGAGTTTGTCAAGAACCCAAGCATACTTGAATGACCTCTTGTTCATTTTAGCAGCTTCTTTCTCAAAATGTTCAATCACATGCTATTGTTCCTGAACCGCCATTTTGAATCTCCAAACAAACCTGGGTTATCTTCTTTTTGCATCTTTCTTACACTATCATCAAATCATGGTCTATACAACAGAGAAACTATGGCATTCATGGAAAACCATGGATTGATTCAACCTTATCATTTATGTCTTTCTCAATAGATATTCTCTCCACTGAGCCTTTAGTACGCATATTCAGTGTTGACTCTACAGCTGTTGATCTTCTTCATATGACTTAGCGCTTAAGCTTTCTCTGCACTGGAAAAATTTCCGAGAGAAAACCACAACATTCTTACCTTAATTAGATCTGGCAGCTGGCCTTTCAAACCCGATATTTACCATATGAATTTGACCATTGACACCTATAGATCTTGATTTAAAACAACTCGTTGTCTTCTTGGCATGTTGGTGAAATAGGGCCCTAGATTTTGCAAAGCTGACACTCGGCTTAAATGACTTGAAATCTGGCATAACTCATGGCTTGATCATAGTATGACTTGATTTATGAAGTTTCACATATAGACTTTGTATAAGCATCTAAAATTATTAAGTCAATGAACTTGATTTATGGCTTTGAAATTGTAGTTTGAGCCTGAAGCTTTACTATATAGAATCAAGAAGATATGAAGGAGATTGGTGTGATATAGTTTAGTTTTAGGATAGTTTAGGAATAAAACTCTTAAATGCACACATCAACTTTTGGACAAAAAGGTAGAATAATATAAATTAATATTTATATTATTTTGATTAAAAGATATGAAAAACCCCAAAACTGAATGAAGGTATATGAAAACTGATTAAAGAATGTGTTTTATTGACATGCAGATCATAATCCAACAGTCATAGGAGTTATGAGCAAAAGAAATAAATGAGAGTTTTTTTCAGGGCTTGACAGAAGATTCGAGGGGTAATGACAACAATCAAAATACCTAGAAATGGGAAAATATAGCACAAAATGAATAAAGCTATCAAAAATTTAATAGTACATTTTGAGTGCTAACACAATGCAACAAATCAATGACTAGTGCCTTTACTATTGGGTTAATGGAGTCACAAGGAGCTTAGAGAATATACCTCCTTGGGGGTGTAAGCCCTTTTAATCCCCAAGGAAAGTTTCTCTAAGCTAGGGTTTAAGCTAAGAGGGTGTATGCCCTTATACTTCTCTTAACAAACAATTAATCAATGAGATGAAGCAATACAATGGTGAAGAATATGGTGGGGGTGTATGCCATTATACTTACCACCTATATCCTAGGATAACAATACTTGACTTGAATAAAATGATAGCAAGAGAGTAAAAAGCATACCAAGATCAAGAAGATGCTAAGACAATCCACCACAAGAGCTAGAAAATAACCTTCCAAGGATAGCACATCACTTATTCTATTAACCATTCATAACCATATCCATACACAAGTGAAAAATAGCCAAAAAAGATAAGGAGGCCGAAAATTTCAGACCAAATCCTCTCACAAGAGGAGAGTTATGTTTCAAAATGAGATCTTATGATCTCTATTTATACAAAATTTAGCTAACATAGCTTGTCCACAAATTAAGGAGAAAACACAAGATAAGGGGCTAGAAACCCTAATATTTCCCCATTAACAAAATAATATTAAACAATTCACTTAAAATTTCATCTTTTGCACAAATTAAACCCTAACTTAGAAGGATGTCACCCCTTTAGGGGATATTTTTCCACTTTGAGGAAGTCATTGGTGTTGGATAAGCGTGGATGTTTCTCCAAAGGCCATGTGTCAAGCATATAATCACTCATACATGGTCAAGACCATTTTCCTCCTCAAATTTCCATGTGTAAATGAGTGGCATCTCACCACCAAGCCCTAACCCCCCGTAGGTGACGTCATGTCTCTAGAAGTGATGTTTTGCCTCTCCTAGGAAAACGTTTGGAATGTGGGGGCTAGGATATGTTTTCCAAGTTATATTTAAGGCCTTCCAAGTTTTATATCTCTCATATGGCATGCGGGCCTCTGGCATCCAACCTGTGGGCTTGTAACCCCATGGAAACCCAATCTAGGCTTGTTCTCCCAAAACTCTCCACCAGCTAGGTCCTGCAAAGATAAATGAACATGCCCTCCAAGGATCTCAAGTCATATCATCATGATAATTTAATCCAATCAGTTAATAAGACATCCAAGGATGTGCTTCAAATATCACCATATCAAAAAATTAACATCTCAAAGACACTATATGACTTGTCAAGATTAAGTATGGGAGGGATGATGAGGTGTCCTATTGGGTAGTTCTTGCCCTAGGTCAAGGAGAGCTTCCAAGAGGTCCCTCTCTAAGCCATGTAAAGTGTATGAGGTGGATGGGGTCAAGACTCAATGGACATAGGGATCATGACATACTAGGGGTCATAGTGTCTCATTCATGGGTGCCTTTGTAGAGGGTGCGTGGTACTTTCGTCCACAATGCACTTTTTTCCAAGCCCATAATTTTCCTTTTATCTTCCTTTCTTTATATTTTCTTTCATAATAGCATAAGGAGAGATTGAAGGTCACTTCCCTGGCATCGTGACCAGGTGGTGGAAATGTCACCCACACATGCCTAATGTAAATGAGAAGGATGGCTCGTGATGAGCCCCGCTTTCTCTCAACCATGCAACTAAGATTCATTGCTCTGGTTTGGTGACCATCTAATGACAATGTCATACCACTAGATTATGGACATGATAGGTCGGCTCATGATGAGACCTCCTATCCTTCAATAACCTTTGAAGAATTTCTTTATTATATTATGGGTCCCCTTTTATTCGAAGATAAGCGTTTCATTTATTTCTTGAGTGATCCCTAGGCGAAGCATCTAGAAGATTTATATAAGGCTTTTATAGTTTACCCAACACAAACCCCTCTGGGCCTTTAGCCCCTTCTTCCCATAGAATGAGGGACAACCCATTCTTGTATCAATACACCCTAAAATCCCAAGAGATAAGGAAATGGAGGGGAATAATGATGGACAATGGTAAGTATGGTTGGGAACAATACTATGTCTCATTAAGGGATTTCCCAGTAGCTAACTCATTCCCCCAAAATACCATTTACTAGGGCACAATGTCAACTTCCAAGGTGAATCATGGAAAAAGGAATAATTTCCAAGCACATATCATGAAATCTAGAGCAATCTAAGATGCAAAATAATCAAATGACTTAGGTATTTAAATGCTGCTCACCATAATATTGACTTGTACCTAATGGAGCAAGGCCCATTGCCTTCCAAAAACCACTTGGTGTGGTGGATTCCATCTGTAAACCCATGACCATCTGTGGTGGTGAGTGGGGTTTCCATATATTCAAAGGGTATTGATGGTAATGTAGTATATTGACACTCCTTATCTGCAACCCGAGGACCTCGAGACATCATCTCCTTAGTTATCCACAAAATGGGGATAATAGCCTTCATAATAATTTTCAAATAGGTAAGCCTTGCGAAAGTATCTCTCAAACTATTTCTAGGTTAACTTTATTTCCTTTATCCTTTTGATTTCTTTGAGATATTCCCACCAAATTCAAGCCCCACCATTCAGGTTAAACACTGCAATCCTTACCTTGGTATTTTCTGAGTATTTATGTACTGGGAAATAATTTTTCAATTTGAATATCCATGCTTCGGCTTCTTATCCCTTCTTTATCTCACCATCAAAGGTAGGAAACCTATCCTTCTCGAATTATTTAGTCACAAAACTCTGATATTTCTTCCTCTTTTTCTTCTTAGAAGTATTGGAATTCGTGCCACTATTGGGATGTCCTGAAGATTAGTCTCTTGAGTAGAGGGCTCCGTGGAATTTCCTGCACTTGATACACTTTTTTTAGTGTTTCAATGCTTTCTTTTGGAAGAACTCCTTCCCACATCGTTGTGATACAATTCATGCATATGGGCATCCGAAGGGGTTTTCAATCTCTCCAACTGCTGTAACACGACATTCATAGGACCTTGTTGCATATGATTTTGAATATCAGATAGGATTTGCAGTAGAAATGAATTCAACTCTTACTATTTGGCATGGGCCCTCATAATTGTCTCATTATCCACCTTCAAACTCCTCACTGCATCCATCAAATATGGAGGGGTTTCCCTATCCCTCCAACCATCAAATACTTCATCTCTAAGGTGCATGAGGTCATCCATACTATACTGTACCATTCACTTCCGTGAGTCTCTTCAATTTTTCTACATGTTGAAACAACAAGCATCGTTATCATTGCATGTAAATATTCCGACTCATGCATTTTAGATAACCTAAGTTCTTACCTCTTATTTTATTTTATTTTTTTACAATCTTTCATGGTTTTAGTGACTCATTCAAGCCTAGAGTTTGAACACTACTCTAACACCACTCTGTAACATACCCAACCATCAAGGCTGGTCACGTCACATTAAAACTCCCTCTTAATTTGTTCTATAATGTGCTTGACCCCGTGTTGGTCTTTGACCTGCGTAACCATTGACACATGGCATCCACATATACTTGTGAAATTCCACCACACAAGGGAATATGCTCCATGCAAAAAATTTGGAGCTATCGCTCAGAATCCTTACTAGCACTTTTACAACTTACTTCTGAAGATATGGTATCGAAGAATATTCCCCATCGATTCCATCCATCTAGAGTTAGAATGATTCGAGCAACTTCCTTGCTCCGAATTTAGAGTATCGATGAATATACCCTTTTCCTTAATAAATGGTCCTGGGCATGAATCAAAATATCCCAATAGACAATTGAGATTGAGTCAGAACTTAAATTCCTTCCACTAGGTAGGCTCCACTCAACCCATCCACCTTTAAGCAAGTGACACTCTTCTTGATATCCCTTCTTCAAGCTCACCCTTCCAGGTCATCGAAGGATTTATATGAACCATTAGGGACGCATTCCGAAAACAACCAACTCTAAGCCGACTAGGATCACGATAAATCCATTCACCTAGACAACTGTTGACACACGTCTTCACGTATATTCTTCCCATTAAATCTCATTATTCCAACTCACTAGTGGGATCCGTAATGATCAATGGCTGGAATTTCATTGCTTCCATTCACAGATCTACGACTTGCGCTAGTCTAACTTTGGGATATTTTCATTGGGGTCATTCTCATGTCACATGATATTTCCTCTCAAAAGTATGATTCCTATAGGTTTGTTTCAGGGCCCTTCCCACAACGATCGAGGAATCTCTCAAATGTAATGACTCTAAGTAACCACCGATCAATGATCACAATCTATTTATATCAATATCAGTGGTTCCTTGCTAACCAACACAAGGTTTACAGAGTCCTAACTATTTGTTCAAAGGACATAGCCATTTTTCTGAGTCCTGCAAGACTTCGACTTCTAACCTTCAAGGACTCAATATGATCCTGAAGTCTCATAGATTGTCACCCTTAGGATTCATGCCTCACATGGGTTGCAGGCTCATCATGCCATAAAAATATGGGATATTCAAGTAAGTAGTAGTTTTCATTCATTCATTTTTATGGTTAACCCAAGCATTAGTGTTTCTCATCATGCCACTTATCTTACTGTATTCAGGACATATATTAAGTATAGGAGAAATATATTGGATTCAAACATTCATATATATATATGTATATTAACATAAGTCAATCACATAAGACAATCATAGTCGGTTCAATACAAATGAATCACTTATATGATAAAAGAATGATCCAATCCAACTGACTAAGAGAGGATGCCTTTCCTCCCAACCTTAGGCCTTGTTGCAGAGTTACTTCCTACAACATGACATCCCCATGCCAAGCCATGATACAACCAAGGAAATTGACTCAGTAGGGCTCAAAGACTGCGATGATGTGAGAAGGTTACTCTCCTTTTCCATATGACACAACAAACATTTCCACTTCCTACTGAGCTCATCGTCTCTATAGATTTATCAGGTGGTTTCTCAACTGGATTTCCTTCACACAAGGGAGTCCCTTCTCTGATTAATAGTCCCTCAATGACCTCCCCTTACTAGTGCTGGTTTCTATCTAGTAAGCACCAAGATGCAGACCCCTATTTCTCCAGTTCAGGATCCCAGTCATCTTTGTGTAGGGTGATCATTCTTAGCTTGGAAAAGCTTCCTATTTTCTTCCAGAAAGATATCCTCTTCTTTCTTGATCAACACGCCCATATTTTGTCTTTTGTTACTTGTTTCACTGGGGCTCTCTTCTTTTCTTTGTTAATCTGTATTTATTTTCCATATCTACCTCTGTGTTTGTTTGCAATGTCTTTCACCTGCCTCTCTTCATTCCTCAGGCTTTCTGTTGAATACTGCAGAAGTAACCTGCATTCCACCCTTTTTCCAATCTGAAGGGGCAGTTTTTGGTATGTTCCTGTCAACCATTAAATTGTCCATTCCTTACACACATGGGCCAATTGTGGTATTCATTACTACCCAACCACCTTTATGAATTTATCTTTAATGTTCACATGGTCTCTTCCATCAGTTTGGTGTGCTGGTGGTGAAATCATCATGTTTGTAAGCATATATAAGCTTGCTGTGCAAGCTTCCTATTTTTTTCACTGAAGCATCTTTCCTTCCTTTCACTCAACCATCCCATCGGTCCTCTACTTCATCAATTTCTTATGATGTATCATGGCTAGTACTTATCAAGGCTATTACCTCTCAGTCAATAGTTTGGTGTTTATATTAAATCAAAACACAATTACATGCCTCATGTTATTAACATATAAGGTTTGTGCATAGTTACAGTCTTGGGAGAAAATAGGGTGTTACACCGAACTACCAAAATTGGAATACATATTCATAAGGGCACTCTCCACAAACATATCTTCCTTTTCGAGGCTTGCTTTGTCGACAAATCACACACCTCTACTATGGCCCATCACTTCCTCGATGAGATTCTACATAATGAAATGAGAATGACACTCATCTTTGGGATCTCACACATGGATTCCTTCTTCGAGGAAAAGATAAATATAGGGCTTAAGATGATATCCGAGAAGATCCTCATGAACCTCACACCCCCGATTCTATCACCAACACTGGTGCAACCGCTCTCGGCAGCAGCCGCATTCACCCCAGGACCTTCTTCGACTCACAGGCCCGAAGAGTCAAAGCTCTTCTAACTCCTCTCAGGAGTTCTCCGTACCCACAGCTATCTCCCCGACGATCTCCCCTTCGCTTATCGAGAGATTGGCGTTCGCGCGATCGCGAACCCTGTGTGCACTTCTTGTGCAATCCAAACCTCCAAACCCTGATCCCCGATGGTCAACGGTCAACAACCCAGTCCTGTCGGGGATTTCCCTATCGGGAAATCACCATATGAAAGATTGTGATTTACTCACCTTTCAAAACCCCGAATGCCGAGGTGCGACGCCATGTGTTAGCACTCCACGCTGTTCCTGTGGGACCCATCGCAACTCGGGGGTTCGCTCTTTCTCCACGGTCCTTTCGACTATGAAAACGCCAAAGTGCCGAGTCCCAACTCCCCGGGATCTCGCGCCACCTATCCCCGCTCTGATCGACGGTCCCGAATAACTCAGGAAATCACGATTCGCGATTTCGACGTGCATGAAACTTGCCTCGTCAAATGCCAAATGCTGAACTCCGATGGACGTTGGTTCTTGCCTTCTGCGCTAAAGGATTTAACCCCGCGCAACTTATCCACGATCCAATGATCGGTGAGATTTCACAATTCTCCACGACAATTTCAAGTCATCGATTCTCTTCCTCTTGAAGAGTCCTCCTGCTCCAAGACTCGTCCTGTTCGAAACTTCTCCTGGGTTCGTTCCCACAATATTTGCAAGGAACTATCCCTCCTAAGATTTATCAACTCTGACTCCTTTAGAGACTTCGTGCACACTGCTTGCGTTCGACCCTCAACAACTTTCAAAGTGTTGAAGTCTTCAGATTCTGTGCACTCTCCTGCATCAGAAATATCTGACTTTCCTCCTTAGACCGATTTCTGAGGCTTCGACTTTGGCCTGCACTTCTCTTGCAAGACTTCCCGACCCAATTCAACTTCTGGCGAATGAGAATGAGAGTTTAACTGTCCAGCCTCCTCAACGCACTCTATGCGGAGGAATTCCACTGCACTCTATGCAGGAATCTCTTGGCTCAGACAGAGAAACAATTGAAGCTCATTCTCGCCTCTCTCCCAGATTTCTAATCTTCCATGAAATTACGTATGCAGTATATAAAATGAAAGCGTAAATAGACGCAAGTAGGCAACAACATAATATCAACAACACACAGAGAATAATCACAGCCATGGAATTGAATCAAAGTTTTCCTATTAATTCAATATCTGTACATGGGGATTATTCACCAGTTCTCTGTTCTGTTCTTCTTTCTCTCTGAATGCTAATGCTGGATAATAATACAAAGGAGATTGCCTATATTCCGTTTCCCTCTCGAAGTCAAAAACGTCTAATCTAGACTTAATTAATTTATCTACTTGCATTAAATCTAATAAATGTCTTAGCTACCTAAGGACGAGATATTATCCTCTCAAGATACTGTTACAATGTACAAGTGAACTTCATTACACCAATGCATTAATGTTTAGCGCACCCAATATTAAAATATTTCCAAGTTTGAATCTTTAGAAGCTCTCCGGTATCTTTTTCTTTAACTCCCGCGTTGGCTCGCTTGTTGGTGTGGATGCTCACGCATCCTCTCCTCGGCTCAAAACATTTCGCGCCGGAGCTCCTGTCCATGAGCTCTACGGTGTGACCAGCCTATGTATAACTTCGCCACGTCTCGGCCTAGCATCCTCCAGCGGGTGGTTCTTCCATTCACCGGTATTCAAAATATTGCTTTTCTGGTCTTCCTTCCCTTTCAGCTTGTCGGAGAATGCTCCATCACGGGAAGCTTACGTGCAGCCTGTGGTGTTTACGCGCCAGCGGACCCTTGGTTGCTCCTCACTCTCAGCTCCTGCATCCTTGGCCTTGTATGGGTATAAGTCTGAAATATTGAATGTCGTAGATATTCCGATGTCATCCGGCAGTTCAATCTCATAACTGTTTTCTCCGAGTTTCTTTAGGACTTTGCATGGCCCGATTTTCTTCATATTGAGCTTGTTATATGTTCCCCATAGGAACCTTTCCTTCCTCAAGTGTGCGAGAACCATGTCTGAAATTCAAACTGAAGTTGTCTTTTCCTCACGATTGTCTTTGCTCTTATACTCTTGGTTGGACTTTGCGATTCGGTTGCTTCACCCTCGCGTGTGAAGTTCTTTCATTATAGCGAACTCCCTCGGCACTGTATTTGCTAGTTTCAGCTTGTCCTGACACCCTGAGCTCATAAACTCCCCTTGGCTATCTACATACAAATTTGAAATGGCCTCTTACGTACTTGATTCACCCGAATCGTTTGTCGCCGAATACGTGGTAGGATCGATCCCGGTTCTTGTGATGCTTTGCCACGGGCTCCTCCAATAAATCTCCCGGGCTTCTATTTACCGCCGGTTTCCCATCATCTGGATGATACGGTGAACTAAATGCGGATTAGTTCCCGGCTTTCTCCATAAAGTATTCGAAATGACTGTATGAATTTTGTATCCGTCGAGAGACTATATCTCGACAATCCATGCAATAAAATCTCTTTAGAAAATAAATTCGCGTGTGGGTTGCATCGGTACGGTCTTATGACACGGTATTAAATGTGCCATCTTCGAGAACCCATCTACCACCACAAAGATGGAATCAACTCCTCATTTTGTTCTCGGCCATCCCAAACAAAATCCATCTTGACTCACCTCCATGGCCTCTTGGGTATAAGCAGTGGTTGGTAGAACCCTGTGTTCTGTTTTCGGACCTTCGCATGTTGACATATCCTACAACCTTCAACAAACCGTTTAACATCTACGCGCATTCCATGCCAATAATATGATTCACTCAGCATGGCGAATGTTTTTAATCATGTCCAAGATGAGCTGCTAATCCTCCGTTGTGTTTTTCTTTCACTAAATTCTCCCTCATGGGCGGTCACGGAATACCGCGGCTGATTTCCTCGAACAACAATCCATCCTAGATCATGTAATCAATCCGTATTGCTCGATCCACTGGCTGGATTCTGGTACCTAGGCGTAATACGCGAAATCGCATCGCATACATATCCTTTAGATTCTCAAAACCCAAGGTTTTGACTCGAACTCCTATAGAAGCAAACATTTCTGCTCAAAGCATCGGCTACTTTGTTAGCAGTACTTGAAATATTTGATCCTAGCCTGAAATTTTGCATATACTCTGCCCATTTTACATGCTTCTGGTTCAACTTATCATTTTGACTTACAAACTCCAATGCATGATTATCAATGTACAACACAAATTCCTTGGGTATCAAGTAATGCCTCACTTCTTCAATGCACATGTGATGGCATAGAATTATTTATCGTACATGGAGTATTTCAGCTTTGCATCATCCATCTTCGCTGAAATATGTATACCTTGAATTACGGTATCGACTGGACCCTCAATATCATACCCAGCGGCATCACATTTCTGAAATGTTTTACGAAAGTCGAGGGCAACACGGAGTGGTTTTCTGTTATCTTATGCTTCAACCAGTTGAGCTCCTCTAAATGCTTTCTTTGTCAATGAAAAAATTTATTAAACTTCTTCCTTTGTGTCCATCGTTAACGGCTAATTCCTTTGAAATTCGAGATGAACTTCGTGTAGAAGCTAGCTAGACCATGAAAACTCCTTACCTCAAAAGCGTTCCTCGGCGATGGCCAATTCATGATTACTTCAACCTTCGGGATCCATCTTTAATTCATTCAAGCGGCGAGATTAAAGCCAATAAATGAGTTAACATGCATGAGCGAGCACTTCTTCAAGTATCATCGGCCTCTACTCTGGCCAGCCTTCTCTCACAATGGCCAAATGTCTCAAGTGTTGACTCGGTCTTCTTTGAAAATCGGTATGTCGATGAATATCACGACCAAGAACTAACCAATGGGTCCGAGGACTTCATTCATCCGACCTCATGAATGGTAACCGGTGCGTTTGTCAACCCAAGCAGCATGACTAATATTCGTACAAACCCTCGTTTGTTTTGAATCTTGTCTTCCATCTCCTTCTCATCCGGATCTGATGATATCCGGTCTTGAGGTCAATCTTTGAAAAAATAATTTACTCATTCGAGCAATCATCAAGTCATCCATTCTCGGCGGTGGAAATATGTACGTGGTGATTTTATTATCATGCAGATACGTACACATTCTCCGCCCTCCATCCTTCTTTGGACTTCAGTCTTTGTCGAACAACACATGGACTTTAGACTCTCTGACAGTCCTTTGTCTAGAGATCCTGCCTTTTGACCTCCGTTCTCATGGTGTCGATCGTATCTTGCCTTGTTACGACAAACTGCTCTTCTGGGTATGAGGTCAATATGGTGACTCACTCCCCGCATCGGTGGCAGCGAGCGAGTAGTTAGATCCATGATGATATCAGCGAACTCTCGCAACAGTTCCTGAATCTCATCTACAAAGTCATCCACTCTTGTGCTTATGAGGACAATTCTCGGCTTCGACAACAAAGAAATGTGATCTTCGTTCTTCTCCAGCTCGGTGAGAATTTCTTTTCCACTCATGAGAAGTATCGTGCTGCTCACTTTCGACTTAACCTCCTTATCCTTTATTGGTATTGCTTGATGTGTGTGTTTTCCCATCTTCTCCAAGGTATATGTTCATCCTCCCATCATGAACAACATTTCTATCAGCGCCATGGTCTACCCAACAATACATGATAGATATCCATGGGTATAACATCACACCAAATTTTATCTCTATATTCACCCATTTAAATTCAGCTAAACATTGTCTTGTACTTACGGTGTCTCTGTGACCATAACACTTTGTATGGTTCAGGGTGCTTAGTGGTTGTCGACTCCAACTTTTCCACCATCTCGGTTGACGAGTGCTCAATCTTACTGCCACTGTTCACTATGACCTTGCACTTCCAGCCCTTGGTCTTTCACTTGGTCCTGAACGATGCGCATTTGCGTTGATATTCTCCACCTCTTTCGAGTTTCAAAGAGAAATTTGTGCCTTGTCAACAACTTCCCACTTCCATTTGTCTTCACTCTCAACATCATACTCTGGCATATACGTGATAATGAGCTTCACTCTGTCCGGCTTCCTATCACGGGCCGGTCAGCGACTTGTGTCGATCTTTCCATGTAAACATGTGATGGTTATCCGCGGCCTCTTCCTCTTACCAGTGCAATTATGTTCATGTCGACATATCCGCCACCCTGCTCTACATTCTTCCTCCTCAGCTCAGCATATTAACGCCTCTGTTGTTAAGGTTCCACCTCTCATTATACGGGTCTCCTCCATTCTTTCTTGAGCTTATTGTTTTCTTGGGCGGCCCGCCTTGCCTGAAGTGACTCACCTTTCGTATAAATCCCTGTTTGTGACTCAACTTTATACGCTTCGGTGTATCTAATAAGAATCTTCTCTTGAATCACGATGGTCATCATGCTTAACTCATCCTGAACTTCATACTTGAGACCATTGAATTATCTCGCCACCTTTACATCATCGCTCTCGATGACCAGCTCGAATGTTGAGCTGGTAGAATTCCTCAATGTACTCCTTAATTGTCATCCACTTCTATCTCAGGTTCTATAACCTCCTGAACATATTTATCTAATAATATTTGGGTATGAATTTAGCTTTCATCTTCGCGATCATCTATCGGCTCTTGATATTTTGTTTGCCCGCTTGGAGCGTCTTGTCTACACTGCGGCTTCGTCCCACCATAAGGTACATGTCCCTTCAACTTTGTGACATCATGTCTTATCTTCTTGTCCTCTTAGATATCGCCGTGTCGAAGTGATTAATAGAGAGCTTGGATCCAATCCAGTATCTCTTAAAACAAATTCCCTCATAGATGGGAATGTCCATTTTGGTCTTGAGCTCATCACAGCGATAGCTCTGATCAACCTCTCGTTTGATGCATCTTAAATACGGACCTCCTCTACCTCATTAATCCGACTTCCTCTTCACCTCGAATGTTGAACTCCCCTGCGCCCGACTCAGCGGTGGTCTCATCTCCAGTCTCGCCCTAGAATCTAGTATTTGGCAGCTCCATCTCTTGGATCTGTCGGTCTTCCTCTCCTTGGTCCTTTTGTCTTCACGTCGGTGTTGCCTCCCTTCACGAAGGCGGCATTATGAAATCTGTTTCTCTCTACTACATGAACAAAGAGAAAATATTCTCCAGCTCTGATACCACTTTCTGGTGCAGCCGCTCTCGGCTGACAGCCACATTCACCCGAGTTCTTCTTGAGCTCACGGGCAGAAGGTCAAGCTCTAACTCCTCCTGGGAGTTCTCGCTACCCACCGATTATCTCCACGATGATCTCCTTAAACGCTCGGAAGTCGGCGTTAATGCCGTGATAGCGAGCCACAGTATTACGCACTTCTGATGCAATCAAACCTCCGAACCCCGATCCTCGATGGTCAGCGGTCAACGACCCGGAGTCTGATTTCCCTATCGAGAAATCACCATATGAAAGATTTTGATTTACTCACCTTTCAAAACCGAATTTTTGAGTGCGGCGTACGTGTTAGCACTCCGCGCCGTTCGTCTGGGACCCATCGCCAACTTCGGGGTTTTCTATTTCTCCACCGGTCCTTTCGACTATGGCAGCTGAAGTGCCAAGTCGAAATACGGGATCTCGCCCACCTATCCCGCTTCGATCGTGGTCCGCGAATAATAACTTTCGGAAATCGCGATTCAGCGATTCCGGCGATGTCTGCAACTTGCCTTTTTCAGCATGAATGCCGGTTTCAGATGAATTGGTTCTTGCCTTCTGCGCTAAAGGATTTAACCCCGTGAAACTTATCCATGATCCAGCGATCGGTGAATTTACTTAATTCTCCTAGAATTTCCAAGTCGTCGATTCTCTTCCTCAGAAGAACTCACATCCAAAGACTTTCGTCGATTGGAACTTCTCCTGGGTATGTTCCACAATATTTGCAAGGAACTATCCCTCCTGATCTTTGTCTCTCTCTGAATCCTTTAGAGACTTCATGCACACTTCTTGCGTTCGACCCTCAACAACTTTCAAAGTGTTGAAGTCTTCAGATTCTATGCACTCTCCTGCATCATAAATCTCTGACTTTCCTCCTCAGACCGAATTTTGAGGCTTCGACTTTGGCCTGCATTTCTCTTGCAAGACTTCTCGACCCAATTCAACTTCTAGCGAATGAGAATGAGAGTTTAAGCGTCGGCCTCCTCAAGCGCTCTATGCGAGGAGGAATTGCTTACCTCTATGCAGAGGAGTCTCTTAGCTCGAGACGGAGGAAACAAAAGGTGAAGTATTCTGCAAGCCTCTCCAATTTCCTGTCTGCCATGAAATTATGTATGCAACATATACAATGAAAGCGTAAATAGACGTAAGTAGGCAACAACATAATATCAACAACACATAGAGAATCAATCACGGTAATGGAATTGAATCAAAAGTTTTCCCTATTAATTCCAATATCTGTACATGGGATTCTTCACCAGTTCTCTGCTTTTTCTCTCTCTTTTCTCCACAGATACTTTAATCTTTGATAATAATACAAAGGAGGGTGCCTATATTCCGTTTTCCCTCTCGAAAGAAAAGCTGTCTAAATCTAGACTTAATTAATTTATCTACTTGCATTAAATCTAATAAATGCCTCGACTACCTAAGGGCAGTAGTCGCTCAAGGTTAGATTACAATTTACAAGTCGCTTCGATACACCAATGCGTGTGTTTGGCACCCAATATCAAATATTTCAAGTTTGAATCTTTGGCGGCTCTCATTTGTCTTTTCTTTGCTCCTTGTGGCTCGCTTGTTGAGGTGTGGATGCTCCAGCATCAACACACAGAATCTGGCTACTAGAATGTAGATCTCATCCCTCACTGGCATGATAAATTCCACCTGAGATACACTGTCATGCTACAGTTCATGATCACCTACACCAAGGAGAAATTACGATGCACTGAAGTTTCCTTCTGCTGGAATGGACACCAAATTAATAATACAATGAATGTTTATCCTCATGTTCCCCGATATTGATATAAATACAATGAATGTTTATCCTCATGTTCCCCGATATTGATATATGTCAACAAAATCACCTTGGGATGTTCATTCTGACACCCACACTGCTAGGTATTTGAAGCTCAATATGATATTTTCATCGCTCCAACTACAACAAAGGTCTCCTGGTTCCGCCAATGGAACCAATCTCGCATCTTTGAAGCTTCTTCATGTAGTTGTGAAACTCATCCAACCATAAATTATTTCCGAGCATAACCACTCGATTCAATGATGGTTTTCAACACATTTATGCAAGAAACAAACCTTCGACCCTTTTGTCTGAGGTTCCCAATGGGATCATCATTTTCTTCCACTGCTTACTTATGTAGAACAAGCACCTTGCATTTTCTCTTGGCTTGATTTTACACCACCATCACCAATACAACTTTCAACATCGAATCCACTTGCACTGGTCTTGATATATGCCTAGAGGAGATGACATTCTTCAACGACAACCATAATATTTCTCATTAGACTGAAAACACAAAGTCCCTCCTCCATCAAGCCAAAGCTAAAGAGAAATCAAGACAAACTTCTTCTCACTATGACTCTCATCATCAAACCACTCTCTTTAGAGAGTTCAAGTTTTCCTTGCTTTTATACCACATGAAAGGAAATAAACATGCAAGAGAAAGAAAATAATCAACCAACAAAAATAAAACACATAAATCATGCATGATATTTATCTTAGAAATCCTTAACTTGGAAAAACCAAAAAATATATCTATTAGTTCCTTGACCAAACTCGGTCAAGTCATCCAACCTCCTAGCCCTGGCCAAGTGATCCTTCACTTCTCATGTCCTGACACATTATATTAGAGTATCACCATCCTTTTAAAGTCTTTCATTACATGAAATCCATGGGATCTAAAACCATGAGCTACCAAAACCACCACTGTTCACCTAAAAAATTTTACTCTTTCACCAAGTCATGTTTAACCTAACACTCCATCCATGCTAGAAATATGTTTACCAGGCCTGTCCCATCAAACCTCGATAGGTTGCAAAACTTTATTATGATGCAACACATTGATTTGGTGATTTATGCACATCTCTTGGTTGATAACTCATACAACTTATTCTGCCATCTGGCCATCACATCCTTCAAATCCATGTCATAGGAATGGAAACTTATCCATCTCAGTTCACCATCGATTTCTATATTCACATAATCCTCCTTGCATCCTGTGATGTTGTATATGTTTCTTGATGATCAAACTCTGTGCATATTTATGTACAAGCTTGTTATATCTTCCACCCTCATTTGGATCTAGTGGTGCAATGATGAAAAATGTGTTTGTCTCAAAAGACATCTACCGTTGCTTCAAATTTAGTATGACATTGTTATCAAATTCCTAGTCAATTCAAAGTAGAGATGGATAGGGATCTAAGTCATCCATAATCTCTATCACTTCACATTTGCTTTAGTTTTTACCCCATCAATGTTCAGTTCCACTTGCTCCAGCCTTCCCACAACTACATTTGAATCCAAAATCCGATGACATCCTCCAACACCACCCAAAATATTTGCATTGCCGTCCGATATTACCTTTAGAAATTGTAATTTTGTTGTGTTTTTTTGAATTGTCCCTGATGTAGTGATATCCGAAGACCATCGAGAAGGTGTTGGATATCTGACTCCCACAAAATATCTGTGAAACATTTCCCTTTGACCTAGAATTAGTCAACCAATCCTCACATTTATCACAGTAATGGTCAATAGTCAACATCCGTCGAAAATACGATGTCTATTTCTTTATAAAAACCTGGAATGCTAAAAACATTTCGAGAGTTTTTCTATACTAGCGATGACTTGCAGAGGTTACAAGGACTGCTTTTCCTGCAAAAAACATAATTATTTTATTTGTTACTATCATTATAATTTTTTGAAGTGTGGAGCTTTATTTTTTAATATCAATAATCGTCACTCAAGCTTGGTAAAAGAAAATGTCACATAACAATATTCTTGATGCACAAGAAGAAAATCGACAACTACTTGCTAGATTGTGGGATGGAGTGAAAACAAAGGGTGATGGGAAATGTTATTGTCCTTATAGTCAATGTAGGGGAGTTAATAGAAGAAGATTAAAGATCTCAACAACTAAAATACATTGTAGAGAACATGGACACATTGAGGGGGGCACAAATATCGTCCATTGGTAAGTTGTTCATTATATATGTCTTTACATTGATCGTTTTTGTAAATGTATGTATCATTTTTATATTTTTTATATATACATTAATATATTTTGATGGTTTGTAATTATAAAGGAAAGGCCTCCTAGTGCATATCCACACATGGAGAATGTGGTTGCAGAACAAGCACTGGAGGAACATTGAGTTGAGAATACTGAATATCAAGTTAACGATCATATGTAAGATGATGATCATGTTGATAACACATTTGAGGATGATGGTACAAATACATTGATACATGATACATTTAATGTTAGAATGGACGATGATGATCATGAAAATGATGACTTTGATTATGTTCATGATTTACCTCTACTTGAGAAGGCATATTGATGGCATCCCCTGCCTTCTCTCATGGGGATTCCGCGACCTCCCGGTCTTGGATCTTCAAACTCTCTGAACCCAATTGTTTCTTTGGGCCTTCAAAAAACCCTGAGCAATTTATAAACTCACACATGCCCCCTTGATGTCGTGTGAAAGTTTGGACTACTTGCAAATCCACTCCCGACAATTGGCGACATCGAATCATGAGTACTAATCTCACGCTAGACTCCTTCATCTATGTGACCATGTGCTATAACCTCGGGACAACCCTTCGCCACTTTGGGCTCTGGTGATATTGCACCCTCCTCCTCTGTTCCTTCTGAAACAACTTCCTTCGAATTCACAGGTCTCTACCATGTGACTCACTGGATCGGACGATCCAGCTGTGCTTTGGGTTTCACGACTTCGCAAAAATTCACTTACTCCACACTTACTTCCTCCTAACCTCTAACTCCCATATTCCCTAATCTGTTTCCAGGTGTCTCCTCGCAGCCAACAGTTAAGATTCACCTCGCGAGTTCATGACTTTGGCGATCCCACCTCTTCAACACTTTGAATTGCTCTGAATTCTGAAATGCCAAAATGCCTCTCGGTCAATTATCCACATAACTCCCCAAATCTAATGGTCTAGAATGATCTAAGTCCCTCCTGGATGGATCACAATTTTCTGATTCAGAGAAACCTCAAAGTACTCCTTCCTTAGAAGATTTCTCGTCGTTCTCCCTCCTGATCTTGTTCTTCCTCAAAATTTTGCTCCCTTTAGAATAATCCCTTCGACACTCAGTCGAATTTCAACCTATGCAAACCTTTCACTTGCTCGTAGAAGAGAAACAATTGAAACTTATATAAATATTCATAAATTCATACATTTAGCCATGTAAATGCATACATAAACAAAAGAACAAGAAATAACATAGAATTCCAAATAAACAGAAAGTCTACCATTCATTCAATTAGATAGACGAATCAACACCATGCATTTGGGACAATACTCCTTTGCTATATTCATTCAATTGAGATATACATATGTTCATACAGTGCTCTCGGTAGGTTTCCACTATCGGCTACAATGGTGACAACTCTCAATAATTAGAGTGCCAAGAAAAACAAGTTTAGAAACAACCTATACAATAGATTCAACAGCCTAACAACAAAAACTATTGGGAAACAATACAAAGCTTTATACAAGAGGCTCTTCAAGCTATTCCCTCCAACTACTTTAAATCTATCCTATAGAATTAAAATCTATCCTATAGAATTAAAATCTATCAACTATTTGAAATTTATTACAATAAATATTTGTGATAGAGAGATCATATCGAACACATCGAATCTGTACTGCACTTAGATATATTAAAAGAAATTACATTCTCCGATGTCCTCATGAAATCATCTAACTCTACAGGATTCAATATGTTCTTTAATTTCAATTCTTTTCAAAATATTTGCGTGATACATTCTTTTCAAAATTTAAATTTCTTCAAAATGTACACTAGTGTGCCTAGATGTCCTATGCTTGTGCTTCCCTGGTGATGCTCCTGCATCATACTCCTCTGGCTGAAACATTCATGGACTCCTGTCCATGATCTCCTCAATTGACCTTCCATGCTTCTAGATATTCGTCTCATTTACCCAACTGGAATCTTCTATTGGGCATCCTTTCCACTTCACCAAATACTCAAAATATGTTTTCCTTCTGGTATTCTTACCAATTCGTCGATCTATGATCTGCTCCATCTGCGACTTTTCTACTATAGGAATTTTCTTTTTCCACTGGATCTCCTTCTGATCTTCATGTTCTCTGGATCCATATTCCCTATAAGGATACATGTCTATAATTTTGAATATGGGCGATATACCCACCTCATCTGGAAGCTCTATCTCATAATCATTCTCACCAAATTTTCTTAGGATTTTGCATGGTCCTATCTTCTTCAACTTTATTTTATTTTATGTTCCTCTTGGGAACCTCTCCTTTCTAAGATGTGCTAGAACTTGATGTCCAAATTCAAATTGAAGTTTCCTCCTACGTTGTTCATCTCTGGGTTTGTATTCACTGCTTCTCCTTTTCAACTATTCCTTGATTTGATTATGAAGTTCCTTCATTTCTACAACGAAGTCTTCGGCTCCAACACTCCTAAATTCCCTCTGCTCTAGATCTCTTAACTCTGACACTCCCCTTAGATTAATTCCATACACTACCTGAAATGGAATCTTTCCGATACTTTTTTTCACTGAGTCATTGTATGAAAACTCTACTTGTGATAGAATCTGATCCCACTGGCTATCATGTTTAGTGACCAAACTTCTCAACAAATATCCTAAACTTCGATTCACCACTTCAGTCTATCCATCCATTTGAGGGTGATATGCAGAACTAAAGGATAGTTCTGTTCCCATATTCTTCCACAATGTTCTCTTGAAATGACCAAAAAATTTGGTATCCCTGTCTAAAACAATACTCCTGGGCAACCCATGGGGTATTACAACTTCTTTGAAAAACAAGTTAGCAACGTTCATTGCATCACTAGTATTATGGAATGGGATAAAGTGTGCCATATTTGAAAATCTTTGCACTACCAAAAATATGGAATCGCTTCCTCTTTGCATCCTTGGAAATCCCAACAAAAAATCCATGCTTATTGCATCCCAAGGCCTCTCTGGAATAGGAAATGGTTGATACAAACCATATTCTTCTTCTTTCCGTTCACATACTAGAAAATATTACATCTATTCACAAACCTTCTCATGTCTTCTCTCATACCTGGCTAATAATATGAACTATTCAACTGTGCAAATGTTTCTTCATGGATGAAATGTCTGGATAGACCTCCACTATGCTTTTCCTTCAGCAAATTCTCCCTCATCAAACACTTTGGTATGCACAACTGGCATCCTTTGAACATCAACCCATCCTTAATAAGATATCTAACCCACTAGTTTCTGTCTCTGCGCACAATATTCACACATGCTTCATATGCTTCTTCGAAATCTGGATCATCATGATGAATTTCCTTAAGGTGGTCAAACCCCAAGGTCTTCACTTGAAATTTCTGTAGAATTAGACATCTCCTACTCAATGCATCAACAACCTTGTTAGAATTACCATAAATATGTTTAATGACAAAAGTGAACTTTTGCATAAACTCTATCCACTTGACATGTCTCTAGTTTAACTTCTCTTGTCTAGTTATGAATTGTAAAGCCCGATTATCGCTATACAAAATAAACTCTTTTGGAATGAGATAATGCCTTCATTTCTTCAAATCTTGAATTATGGCATAAAAATATTTATCATATGTGGAGTACTTTATTTTAGCATCGTTCATATTCTCACTGAAATATGAAACATGCCTATTATCTTGTCTTAATACCACTCCAATTGCAATTCCACTCGCATCACACCTCTCCTGGAATGTCTTCCCAAAATCCAGAAATACCAGAATAAGTTGTTTTGTGATCCTTTTCTTCAATATGTTGAAGCTCTTCTCAACCTCTTCTATCCATTTGAAATACTTATGTCATTTCTTCACTGTATCCATCATTTGTGCACCAATCTTACTAAAATTCCCGATGAACTTCTGATAGAATCTCGCTAATCCATGGAAGATTCTTACCTCAAATATATTCCTTGGTGACAACCATTCTCTGATTGCTTTCACCTTCTCGGGATCCATATTCAATTCATTTGAAGAGATAAAAAAAGACAAATAAATGAGTTCTGTCTTCATGAAAGAGGATTTCTTTAAATTTATCAGCAACTTCTCTCACTGTAACCTCTTCATTACTAACGTTAAGTGCCTCAGATGCTCTTGCTCAGTTTTACTGAAGACTAGTATATCATCTAGATATACAATCACAAACTTGCTAATAAAATCTTTTGACATTTCATTCATCAACCTCATAAAATTACTCAGGGCATTTGTTAATCCAAACGACATAACAATCCATTCATACAATCCCTCATTTGTCTTGAAGGCTATTTTCTACTCATCACCTTCTATCATCCTTATCTAGTGATATCCACTTTTCAGATCTATCTTTGAAAAATAGTTCGCTCCACTTAAACAATCCATTAAGTCATCCATCCTTGGCAATGGAAATTTGTACCTAATGGTGATCTTATTTATGACTCTTGAGTTTGTACACATTATCCATCCTCCATCCTTCTTCGAACTCAACACAGTTGGTACTGCGCATGGAATCAATCTTTCTCTGACCAAGACTTTGTCTAATAGATCCTAAACCTATATTTTCACCTCCTCATTCTCTTTAGGTGTCAATCTGTATGCTTCTTTGTTCGATAGAATTTCTCTTGGTATCAAGTCAATGTGATGGATGATACTTCTGATAGGTGGCAATGAGCTCGACAACTCATCCACTACTATGTCAGAAATTTTTTCGAACAACTCCTGAATTTCCTCAGGAAAATACTCCATAGAAGTGCTTGTAAGGATACATTTTTTATTCCCCACAACAAAAAACTGCATCTCCTATTCCTTCTTAACTTGACTTAGGAGTTCATTCCCACTCATGAGAAGTATACTCATGTTGGCTTCTTCCTTTACTTTCTTCACTTCAATTGGCAACAACATATGTGTCCTACCATTCTTCTCCAAGGTATAAGTATTTCTTCTCCCATCATGAATGACATTCCTATCATACTACCATGGTCTTCCCAACAAAACATGACATACATCCATGGGAATCAAATCACATAGAATTTCATCTCTATATCCTCCTATTTTAAATTCAACCAGGCATTGTTTAGTTACTGTTACCTGATGACCTTTTTGCAACCATGAGACTTTATACAGTGTCGTATGTGTAGTCATCTCTAGCTCTAAATTCTCCACCATCTCTATGGATACTAAGTTATCAGTGCTCCCACTGTCAATTATCACCTTGAAAACTCTATCTTTAGTCTTGCAAGCTGTCCTGAACAAACTGTTCCTCTGCATTGACTTTTCAACCTCTGGCTCTGGCTTTAAGAGAAATTTCTTCATCATCAAATATATCCCTTATTCTACGCCTTCTGCCTCTACATCTCACTTCTGCACTTTCGAAATGTGAGCTTCACCTCCTTCTTTCTTCCTCTTGGGACATTCCCAAGACATGCATCCTACCTTTCCACATGCATAACACTTTATCTCACCTCCTCTACCTCTTCCTCTTCCTCTTCCTCTAGGAAAAGAGTTTCTACCACCACTCTGCCTTCCTCGGGAATTTCCTCCTCTCTCAGAGTGACTATGTGGTTTCTCCGTCTCACCTTTGGGATTTTGTGTCTTGTCATAGGCAACTCCTTTTCCTCTGTTCATACTTCTACCTATGTTTTGTTGACTTTGCTTCTTGGCCAACTTCTCCTCGGATTTCAG
>SNQJ01S0033744.1:56707-78786 GCA_010110895.2 Picea sitchensis
GGTTGTAGCCTGAGAAACTAGGGGGTTGGAGCCTCCTTCCAGTTGCAGCTAGAAAACAAAGGAAGTTGGTGCTTCCAATGAATGTAATTCTTCAAGACATATAAGAAAAAGAATTTTGTGGTTTTCTCCGAATTTGGGTTTCCACGTAACATTGGTGTACAATGTATGTGTATGATTGTTTATTTATTACTGCTCATTATTGGATAATAATTCTACATTGATATAACATTTGAAGAAAAAGGATTATAATTATGCTATTACTGATTCACCCCCCTCTCAATAATCCAACATTGTTGATGGAAACTCTACTGATGTAGCCTCTTTTGATGTTCTAATTCCTATCATAGACTTCCTCCAGTGGGATAATGGCCATATGCATGCTCTATTATTTATCCTTTATCAATTTATCCATTTATGCTTCCATCTCTCTTATCTATGCATTATGTTCCATGATAAGCTTCAACACTTCTTCTTTGTGGCCTTTAGTTTCAACCACCTTTTTTTTCTTGTGAATCTTCAGTATCTGGAAGCTTTAGTTGATTTCTCAAGTATGTTATGTCGGTATTCTTCTTCTTCAATAATTCCTCAGTTTCCTTGACATTTTATGGGTCATACCCAATCTTCAACACCAATTCTTCTAGTGATTTGATCTTGTTTTCCTTGGCCAAAGAAGAAATTTTCTCTAGATTTAATTGGGATTGAATTTTATTCAGAGACACCTACAATTTTGAAGCAGTCGGTGAGGTGTTTTTCAAGGTGGAGAATATCATCTCCCCTGTTTTATTGTGCATGTCCATTTGGTCTACATGATGGACCTCCTTCACATGAAACTCAAAGGAAGTCTTCTTGTAGTCAGCAGTTGTCCTGGGATGAGGAACTTGTGCTTGCAGAAATTCCATTTGCATTCTTCATTTCTCTGTGTCGAATGTTCATAGCAGTTTGTGTTGAGCAGTGGAGGTCTTCTTCCAGAACTGAACATATGTGTTTTTGTTGAGGAATTCATTCCTTTGTTTGATATGTATGTACTTGTCAAAGATATTTGACTTTGTTTTCTCATGAAATGATTTAGTTGACAGAGTAGTATCTGTTTGTTTTTTAGATGAATATGTGGAAAATATGAACTGAATGTCTGAAAAGGTTGAGGAATGTGGTCCCTCCATGAGTATGGTGGACTGTATTTCTCCTTCTTTGAGCAGGTCGGGTGTATGACTGGTTTTGGCCCTTTTCTTGTAGACTTGGAAGTCTTCAAATGACACTTCTATGAATGAAGTGGAAACTTGAGAGAGTGACACGTAAGGTGGGCCCAACGTGGGGGAAACCACTTTTCCAAACCCCCCCCCCCCACCGTTAAATGCAGAAAGGTTGGGGGGGTTTGAAATACTCTTAGGACCGTCGATCTGGGAACTGCTAGATGTCGTCGTTGAAACTTGTGCAGCCTTTAGTCATTATGCAACAAAAAGTCTTATCATTTAGAAAACTTAGGATAAAAACATACAATGGGTATCTCTAAGCTTACCCTTTCCCATTTTTACACCATGGTCTTATTTCCTAAGGTAAAAATATCCAAATTTACTCAAACAAAGGGTATTTTAACAATCCCTTTCCAAATTTTATTAAAATAAACATCACTAACATAACTCCTAGCCTAATCAACTAACATGTTAATCCATCTTAGACTATTGGATTAATTATTACTCTAACTTAGCTAATTTGGCCAAGATTATACTGTTTGACCAAATTTATTCACTAACCTATCAACATAAATTAAAAAAAATTGATCATGATTATACAGTATGATTCAAACCAAATTCATTTTTCATGGGGTTTTATATTTTATCTTTTTTTATTTTGTCTTTTATTATTTTTTATACCCTCTTTTCATTTTTTCTATTTTTATCCTTTTTCTTTTCTTTTCTTTTTCTTTTTCTTTTTGTTTCTTTTTTCTTTTTCTTTTTTGTAAATCATTTGCGGAATAAAATATATTTACAATCAAATATGACTAGAGGAAGAAATTCTAATCACCAGGTGATACTATGAAATATAGGGTTATAACACCTCAACCTTCAGTCATCCAAACCAGTTGTTAGCATATCATAATAATTTATAACCATTATAAATCTATTTTATACAAGAAAAAAATAAATATATATATATATATATATATATATATATATCCATGCATGAATTTTCTTCTCATAATGTTTGGATATGTAGATGTAGATATCAGTCTTCCATATGGCTTACATCCCTGCCATATCTAGGACCATTCTACCTGGAATTTCCTCAATTTACACGTAGCCAAACAGATTGTCGGTAATTTTTAAATTCCAATTTCCAAAATTGTTTTATATAGAAAATAAATTTTCTAGACATGAGCTTTTGCTCATAATATTTAGCTCTTCCAATGGTAGAGAATAATATTCCTGATGGGATTACATTATTTCCATATCCAAGACCACTCCACCTCCAATTTTCCTCAACCTTCACTCAGCCAAACAAGTTGTCATGCATATGTATATTTTCATGGCAACAATTACAAAAATTCACCAAAGTGATCTTAGAATTGTTTACAACAACAATTCAACCACTTCCATTAATCCCACTATTAATTGGAATGAACCCATCATCCTCTACACATGTATTATTATCCGATATTTTCTTTCTTCTAGCCATCAATGTTTTTATTACTTTGTTCCCTCAACAAATCGTTTTTGTAATTTTCCTTATGTAACTACTTTAACCTGCAATTTTTGTGTTGCAATATCTAACAGCCCCTAAAGTGTTCTCAACTTCACGAGTTATCAATACTCACATCATTTAATTTGTTAGCATAATCATTTCTATGCCATATATTGTATACATGTATTCACCAAAATTCATTCAATAGTTCATTTAATACCACTTGTAACATTTTCAACAGCTCCAAAAGTGATCTAAAAAGTGTAACAACAACAATTCAATCACCTTCTGCTACTATTCATATTAAATAAAATGCATCTATCCATCATTATGTGTTTTCATCACAACATGTTTTTCATAATGCAAAAAATAATTACTAATAAAATAACAATCCATGTACCAATACACATGACCACATCTACACAATGCATCCATGCATTGACTACATAATACCACATAACCTTGTCATGCAATCCCCAAGGCGAGCTAGAAGGTCTGGCCAATGCCTCAACACACCATCTAAACTCTTCCCAATACTACCCAACTACTTGTATACCCTCCTCTTCCACCCATACACAGCCTGAGGAAACACAATTCTCAAGTTCTCTTCAATGTTGGAAAAGAGGTTGCAGTCCAAACATCATCTATACAAGGGAAGCCATTGAGAACTCACATAGCGCTATAGCCATTCCATATCTAACCATCTCATGGTCTCACACATGACTATCCCTATGGGTATTCATTTTTATATAAGGAGTATGTCTCCAGAATTAACCCGGTTATGATATCATAACCAAACATAACACAATATGCAACTAATTTTATCTAAATGCATTCTAGAATCAACAACATTTACATACTTTAGGCCTCCGGCCATTACATATCAATTTAAATATTCAAAAATTAACTGAGGGAATTCTTACCTCAATTTCCTTCAACATCAAAAGCAATCAAATGCGTACCTGAATGGTTGTTATCAACCTACTTGATGCTACCTGGTCAACTGGTATTTGTAGAAGCTTGCACATTTCTTCCTCCATACTGTTGATCACCATTCCTACCACCCTCATGGGTTTCACATTGATGGAAATCATCAGCATTAGCAATAACATTCACATCTTTAACCATGATATATCATTTTTCTGAATACACAATCCATCATTAGTCATACTCAATTGTCATAACATCATTATTACATAATAAGAGACTATTCTAAGTCCAAAAGCATACCATATGCATATCCAAGCATGTACATATGCACAAATGCACATCCATATGCACCAAGAATTCACTGTTAGCATGCATACTAATGCATATACATTCTAACTTCATTGTATGCATCATGTACTCTAGTGTATTTCTATTTCAATTCACTTATTAATTATTTATTTATTTATGTTGTAGTTGGTTATCCTTGAATTTCTTCAAATCTTTGTTTCCTTGTGTGATTCCATTCTATTGAGTTGCACTATTGTTCCCTGGTCTGAACACTTTCCATCCAAGTTCCACTTGGCCATTCTGCAATCCAACCAATGTGTTCTATTTGCAACAACTTCTCTTAAGCAGTCATATCCAAAATTTACCTTTATGAAACATTCCATCACCTTGGACTGAGGTAGCTCAGAACATTCCATCACTCTACTACCACAACATCCTTGAATCAACTTAATCATAATCATTCCACATCCTTTGTATTACTTCTAGTTGTCCATTAGATTACTTCATTTAACAATTCCCTTTGAAACCATACTTTTCTCTTTCAATAGTACCATTCCCAATGGAAATATGTTTTCATTCAGTGGCACCTTTCAACTAAAATAACTTACATTATTATTTCCCTAATTTTTTGCACTGATATCGTGCTTCCACTGTGAACTCTGATGTAAATGGTGTCTTTCTTTATCTGATTAATTTTATACAAGGTAGCTAGGTCATATCTATAAAATCCTTCCTATGCACCCCTATGTTTGTCACATATAGATGATTCACACATCACCTCTTAAGTTCCTTGTTTTCTTTAACATCAAGCTTGCAGCTATCTACACATATCTACCTTCAATGTTATGGAGACTTACTTTTCCTTTCTATGCCCATTAATGACATTATTCACCTACTGACTTCATCTTCTATTGGAGGACTCTTGTTGTTGTATCAACAATTCATTCAAATTATATAATAGTTGAATAATGATTCCTAAGTTTCACTCTTCTTGAGTTCTTTATCCATTTTTCATTACTCGTCATGTGGCTCTTTTTTGCCTCAACCAAATTATTTAAGCTTTGCATCACTTGAGAATTTATTTGATTTTTTTCTCTTATCAGCCTCTCATTACCTACTTTGTATCTATGTACTTGTATTCTTAGGCTTCTCACAGTCACTATTAATGTTTCTTGCTCCCCTCTGCCCTTGTGTGCATTTTATTTTATTGTTGCATTATTTTGTCCTTTGGCCTATTTATCATGACTGTAAGCTCCCTCTCCTTCTTCCATTTATTGAATATGCATTCTTATCTTTATTTGATAATGTTATATTCTGTAATTCTGTAAAATGTGCAAGCAACCATTTTGTTAGAATTATGCATATTATAGAAATTCTTTCAAATAATGCTACGGGTCCTTTTTCTACTCAATTTATGAAGAAATATATCCTCATTATCCAAATTATAACAATTCAATGTTATTCTCCTATGAATCATATTTCTAATACTATTCACATGGCCCAATTTTATATATGAGTTGAAAGTTATGGCTTCCCGAAAATGTCATTGTCACCCTTTTTGTGCAAACRGGATCTTGTAGCAACAATGGAATGGTTGTGTGCCAATCTTGTCAAATTATTCCACAGCCCCTTCAAACTAGTACATAATTTGAATTTTGCACAGGTTCTTCCTTCAATCTACTTTCCTTGTGACCGTGGGATCAAAACCATGGGCTTATCCACTTTAAGTGATGTTCCTTAAGTGTTTTTCTATTATTTTTCTACACAGGACCTCATTCAAAAATGTKTGTAGACTTGTTCACTCCTAAGCCCTTCGCACCTCTAATCAACCCCTTTACCTTATTATGATACTGGTGTTGKAACTAGGTCCTCCAAACTTTGACATTCATTCATTCTTATGGATTAATACTTCTCGAAGTAAACTTTTTGGAGGAACTTATATTATCTCCACTAATAGATCCGACGGTTGATATTTAATCTCTCGTTGAATGGGCAATCCCATCTCATCTGGAAGATTCGACAAAATAAATGATCATGATTTAATATGGTGTTGGGATGGACGGTCCTTAATTATTTCAGGACTTCGACATTCTAGGGCTTCGTGGTATTACAACTCTCAAGTTGTTAAACTCCCCCAGAGTTATACCTACTGAAGTGCTTACCCTATCCTTCCACTGTTTAATATGAAGGTCACAAGAAATACTGGAGGGTCTTACTTCAACGGCCCACATGATTTCACTACTCCAAGACTTCGGGATATTACAACTCTCGAGTCGTTCAACTCCCCCGGAGTGATACCTGTCGAAGTGGTCATAAAGTGATGGTGATCGGTGGTTGTCGGTTAACATTCCCCACTTACTTTGTCCTCCCACTTCTTGATCGAACGTCCAGGAAGGATCCTACCTTATCTTGATTTGTGGTTTTCGGGACTTCAACACTCCAGGACTCAAGGATATTACAATTCTCAATTTTTTCAACTCCCTCGGAGTGATACCTGTCGAATTGGTCATAAAGTGATGGTGACCACTTACCATTGCTTAATACCTCCACTTGTGTTATCCTTCCACTAGATTAATATAATGTCCGAGAAAGGTCCCAAAGGGATCTTAAATAGATTATCTGGGTGAATTCACTACTTCGACCTTCGATACTTTCACTAGTAGAGATGTTGGACATTCCCAGAAGCCATAATCTTGGAGATGACATGGCATGTTGATGTCACCTATGCTGACATGGATCCATGGTATGTGTGTCACGTGTCACTCAGAAATGGACATGTTGGGGACCAAAAGGCACCGAACCCATGTGATACATGTCCCCATATGGCACCCCTACCAAATGGCATAAGACACGTCATCCACTAAATGGGCGGTCCACATTACTTCACTCCAGATTTGACAGCCTGCGTGATTTTGAAACTAGAACTTTGCACTTCGTGGCTTCGACAATTTGCAGCTTCGACACTTCACAGATTCAGCACTTCGCGGCTTCGAAACTTCACAGCTTCAACACTTAGAGGCTTCGGCACTTCGTGGATTTTGGCACTTCACGGCTTCGAAACTTCATGGATTTGTCACCTCATGGCTTCAACACTTCGCAACTTCAACACTTCATGGCTTTGGCACTTCGCAGCTTCAGCACTTTGCGACTTCAGCACTTCGCAACTTTGATACTTCATGGCTTTTCCTAGTCTCCAGTAATCGTTGAAGTGGTGAAGTTCTGGAGTCCTGAAACTTGTCATCCTTGTACTTATGATCTAATGGCTCACATTACTCCCGAATTCCTTCCTCAATCTAATGTTTGGAGGGATTTTGTGAATTTGGCCTTCGAGATTTCTAGGACTCAAACTTATTTACATCTAGAGGGTCGACGCGAGATGACCATGATAAACAACTGATATTTCACTCGAACTTCCTATCATATCGAACAACTAGTGGGATTTCACATCTTTGGCCTTCAAGATTTCAGGATTCTTCCCTATCTCCAAGAATCACTGAAGTGGAGACGTTCTGGAGTTTTCTATCTCTTGCTTGGATTTTATCAACAGCTAACTATCAACCAATTCAATCTAATGGTTGGGACTTAATATCTCCCACCCTCTAGCTTCACCTCTATCTCATGGTCATTTTAACCTGACTCTCGATCTGATGATCTAGAACTCGTTGATTCAATGGTTGTGATCGCTCCTAAAATAAAAAAAAAGGGAATGGTAATGATTCTACAATCCTTTATAAAGGATCTATGTTTGCACGACGCTCTGGCTTCTGTGTAGTCTCTACAAGGGTATCTCTCCTGAGTTTTAATATCTCAAAGACATATTCTTTCTTAACCATAATACCATGTCCAACAATTCCGACCCATACCAGTCTGATGTTTCAACTAGAATCTACAATACCAATCTATAACATACCTAGCCACCAATAGGTCGGGAATGTTATTCAAGAACAGACTTCTTTAACTGATATCAAATTCTTATAACATTTAATTTGAAAAGAAGCATGAAATATTGTAATAACCACCCATGCAATAATCAATATTCATTCCAAACCATCCAAGAAAGGAATAGCGTGCCATACACAACAATAACCAGCAACAAGACACATTATAAATACATCTATCGGAGATAATAATAATACATAGAGGAATATAAATATAAAGAAAACAAAGAGAAAAAGTATATTTAATTAAACCATCACCAACTGGTTGTAGACCAAGGACGTTCCTCCCTACCATATACATTGTTGTTCCAATTCTCAACAACAGGTCACCCCCGAGCCAGGGCTATGAATCCACAAGGATGGTCCTAGGCCAAATCTAAAACACACAGTAGTTGGTTAATAATCTCTCAGGTTTTCCCATCCACACACCAATCCTAATTTCCATCTATCTTTCCCCTTCAGCCTGCACAACCCAAATAAATGAACCCCTTTCTTTGCCATGTAGTCCCTCACGTTGTTTCATTTCTCTCCAGGGATCCAGTGCTAATGATGTTGGTTTTTCATAAGAGATGATATTGTATGTGAATATATTATTATAATGATGAGTGTTCCATATATATAGAACATTTGGTGACTATCCATGAAAGGATGTGTCCCTTGTATAATAAATAACTACATATTTATTACATATACATATACATATATTATATATATATATATACACACTTTTTATTATAAATATCATGTCATATATTATATATATATATATATGGAAGAATGTCTTCCCAATGTTGTTCAAACATCAACACTCCCTCTCAACGAGGGACACATTCTTCATCATGCAAAATCTTGTCTCTGAAGTATACAAACTTCACTCTAGACTCATCACATATCCAAAGTACAACGTGACTTCACAACCAATGCATCAAAGGCATGTGGGTAGCTCTCAAATAGCTTCAACATGTCACGATGACATCCACTACCTCGCAATGCTTATGTACCTCATCATGTGCACCCCAGTGACTTCACATCCAATGCATCCAAGGCCTGTGGGTAGCTCTCAGATAGCTACAACATGTCCCCAGGACATCCACTGCCCCACAATGCATATGTACCTCATCATGTGCACCTTGTGACTTCACAACCAATGCATCCAAGGCATGTAGGTAGCTCTCAAATAGCTACAAAATGTCCCCAAGACATCCACTACCTCTCTATGAAATTGTACCTTGTCACTCCCTATGAAGAGGGACCACGCCAAGCTATCTCTCTTATTTTCCCTAGCCCTCTTGTGAGGGAGTTAAGCCCAATCCCACTCTAATACCGTGTTGATTTTTCATAAGAGATGATATTGTATGTGAATATATTATTACAATGATGAATATTCCATATATATAGAACATATGGTGACTATCCATGAAAGGATGTGTCCCTTGGATAATAAATAACTACATATTATATATATATATACTTTGTATTATAAATATCATTTCATATATTATATGATATATATATATATATATGGAAGAATGTATTCCCGATGTTATTCAAACATCAACAACTGGTCAGGAAATCTCCATGTTGGAAACTCCAAGGATTCTCAGCTATGGACAGTTCTTTCCTAACATCCATCAATCTCATGCACACAGGAATCCATTCCAACATGGAATGATCAATGAGTTATTATAGCCATATAAAAATGGCTCTCCTCTTCCAACCATTCGTTTCCATGCTCAGACCAAGAGCACACAAATTAGAAAGAATGAAGAACCAAGAATGAAAGAGTAAGAAGAGTGTAAGAGTGAATGGAGAAGATAAAGTGAACCCCCAAAATGAAAGAGTGAAAGGAATGAACCCCCAAATAGACCAAATAACAGTTTATAAAAATTCCTTGGAAATCAAGAACCACATGGCCTCCCCCAAGAAGCTCATGTAACCCATTTTTTCAATTAAAACAAAAATGGGTAAATAAAATATAATAAAAATACTTAGCCCCTTAAGGCCCCTCTCTCATGGAATCATAGACCCCTATCTATTTTGTCCTTGTATGTCTTGCAGCTAACGATGTATTATATATATGTGTGTGTGTGTGTGTGTGTGTGTGTGTGTGTGTGTGTGTGTGTATTACATTTCTAGGCACTCTGGCCCCTTTCCAACTTTACCGGCTCACCAAATTAAGTCATATTTACATAATACATTCTATTTCACAGGGATAAAAAATTGGGGTGTTACACCCATGAGCAAGTTTGAGTTATATTACTCCATCATTGGTAGACTCTTGCAAGCTATAAAAAGTAAAACATTCTAAATCTTGGTCGGTACAATTAGAAACAGGTACTAAACGAAAAGTAATTAAGTTCATTTCTGACTGTAAATTGAAAATAAGTAGTCATGATACTAAGGTGAATTTAAATGCATTACCTGGTTAGATGATAATAAAGTTATACTAAACTATTATGAAAATTATTTTACATACAAAGATGAAAGTGGAGTAACAAGGATAGTGCAAGGAATTAGTAAACATGTCTCTATAATAGAAATATGAGCCTTGTAATTAAAGAAATGTGTTATTAAAGGTTGCAAGATATATGATATTCAAGTGACAAATTTGCTAAATGAAGAAAGAAAACCAAAGAATATTGTGTTGTCCTTCAAGGATTTCAGGATGTATTAGTGGAAGAAATACATTAATTACCTTCGAAAAGAGAGATAGACTTCTCTATTTATTTATTACTTGTATCTGCACCGGTATCAAAGGAACCATACAGAATGAGTATCCCTGAGTTGACTAAGTTAAAAATCCAATTACAAGAATCATTGGATAAAGGATACATTAGACCAAGTGTCTCACCATGGGGAGCATCGGTTTTATTTTTCAAAACAAAAGATAGAACTCTCTGGTTGTGTGTCGATTATCGTCAATTGAATAAAATTACAACAAAAAATTAATATCCCTTACTTAGGATTAATGATCTATTTGACCAGGTTGGAAGAGCAAAAATATTTTCTAAATCACATTTAAGATCTATTTATCACCAAATAAGAATAAAGGATGAAGATATCAGTAAGACATATTTTAGAACACGTTATGGACATTATGAGTTTGTAGTAATCCCTTTTCGACTTACAAATGCTTCAATAACTTTTATGTGCCTAATGAATAGTATATTCATTCAATACCTAGATAAATTTGTATTGATCTTTATTGATGATATACTCATATATTCGAAATTGAAAGAAGAGCATAAGAAACACTTGAAAATAGTATTACAAACTCTAAGGGAATGTAAGCTATATGAAATTCAGAAGATGGAATTCCAGTGGACCCTGAAAATATTAAAGCTATTATGGAATGGCTTTTACCTAAGAACATATCAGATATACAATCATTCAGTGGAATTACATATACAATCATTCAGGGGAATTACATTCTACTACCAATAGTTTATAGAAGAATTTTCCAAAATTTCCTATCCCATTACATCATTGCATAAAAAGGGAGTGAAGTTTATTTGGTCTCAAAAATGTCAAGAAAGTTTCAATAAATTGAAAGGCTTACTAACTATAGCATATTTCCTCAAAGTGGCTAATCCTTATAAATATTTTACATTTTGTGTAGATGTTAGTAAAGAAGGTTTAGGAGTTGTATTATCACAATATGGACATGTAATTTGATACGAGTCTCGAAAATTGAAGGAATATGCAAGAAATGACGTAACTCGTGACCTTGAATTAGCGGTCGTGATTCATGCACTAAAAATGTGGCGAAACTACTTAATGGGATTTTTATTATTATTATTAATGGATAAAAATGGTGTGAAACATTTGTTTATTCAACAATATATCAATGCAAGATGGTTATCCTTTTTAAGTGAATTTGATTTTGAAGATCGACATATCAAAGGGAAGGAAAATAAAGTAGCAGATGCACTTAGTCGAAGAACTAGTGTAATCAACGAAGTTATCATCAGTAAAAAATAAATTGATCTTGAGGATAGGATTAAATCTGCAAGCATAAATGATGTGGAATACATCAAAACAATAGAAAAGTTGTTGAAAAAGGAAGGAGACTCGAATGGGATAGATTATAGCATCGACAAAGATGGAATATTAAGGTTCAAAAATTGAATATATGTGCCTAATTTTGTTGATTTAAAGTTGGTAATTTTAAATGAGTTGCATAAAAATCCCTATTCTAGTCATCCAAGATATCAGACAATGATAAGAGCCTTGAGGAAATAATTTTATTGGCCTAATATGAAATCTGAAACAACTGATTATTTATCTAAGTGTTTATATTTTCAACAAGTGAAGATTAAACTTCAACATCTAGCAGGTTTATTACAACCTTTACCTATTCCAGAATGGAAATGGGAAATTATTTCAATGGATTTCATTATAGGTTTGCATAAAACTAAAAAATAACATGATTTTATTATAGTAGTAGTTGATAAATTGAGTAAGTTTGCTCATTTCATACCTATGAAATCTACCTATAAAGCTATTAATATCATAAAACATTTTATGAAATAGATATTTAGATTGCATGGAATTCCTTCATTACAGGTTTGCCTAAAACTCAAAAACAACATGATTCTGTTATGGTAGTAGTTGATAAATTGGGTAAGTCTGCTCATTTCATACCTGCCAAATCTACCTATAAAGCTATTAGTATCGCATAATTTTTTATGAAAGAGATATTTAGATTGCATGGAATTCTTAAAATGGTGATTTCAGATAGAGATGTACAAAGAAGATTATTGAAGGCATGTTATGCATGTATGTGAGAGTGAAACCAACTAAGTGGGAAGAGTACCTACACTTAGTCAATTTTGATAACAATAATGGTTATCAAGCCTCGACAAAAATGAGCCCCTTCAAAATTTTGTGTAACACCCTAGGTTTTGAGCCCCATATTAAATAATGTATTATTACACTACTGAGAGGCCAGAGTGCCCAAACAATTATTAAAAGGCCAATGTGCCCAAGAAATGTAATATTTTGATCATTATTAATAATAAATACATCGTTGGGTGCTAGACAGACAAGGATTAGAGTTATAGGGGGATATGATTCCACAAGAGAAGGGGCTTGAGGGGATAAATGTTTATTTCCTATTTTGATTACCCTTTTTTTCTAAGGGAGTGGATTAGTTATGTGAGATTCTTGGGGGGGAGTCCAAAAGGTTCTTGATTCCCTACGAATTTCTTAAACCTACCCCTGGTCTGTTGGGGGGGTTGGATCATCGATTCGTTGATTCGTTCTTTCTCTCTCTCATTTTTCTCATCCTCGCTCTGTTTTTGGTCGCTTCACTCTTCCCTCACGCATTTCATTAACTCGATTGTTCATTGTTTCGCACCTTGCGTGGACATCCCACTCCATTTGTTTTCGTCACCCATTCATCTTTCCTCGTCTGTATCATGGCTTGGGGAAAGGAAATCGAACTTCTAAAGAGAATCCATGGTATTGTTTGTTGTAGAGGTCGCTGGTGTAATCTAGCCATGACTTGAGGCCTGCATGTTTGATATGTGTTGGCATGTGTCTAGTTTGTTCACAGCTACAAGTCCTAAGAGTTCCATCATGGAGATTATGGAATACTTGCGTTGGAGCCCTGGAAGGAGAAGCACTGCTTGAGGGATTGCGTGGAAGAGAAGGGTGGGGGTCCATTCTCTTGGGTGGTGCAAGCTGCATAGAAGAGAGTTGGGTACTTGGATTGTTGTGAGTGTTGGAAAACTATGTGAGAGCATGAGTGTTGATTGGTTCGGGAAGCCAAGTAACACTTTGAAATTGTCCTTGTGGATTCATAGCCCTGGCTCGGGGGTGACACTGTAGTTGAGATTTGGAATAGTAGTGTCTGAAGTTGGGTGGAACGTCATTGGTCTGCAGCCAGTTGGTGTCTTCTTTTATAAAGATAAGTGCTCTTTGTTATGGTATTATTTACCTATATATGAATGTATTCCGTTGTGTATTTATGTATCGTTTAATTGAATCTTTATAATATGCATGTTTGTTGGTTATTGATGTGCATGCCGCTAGATCTTTTCGTTTATGCATCCTTATTAATTTAAAAAGGTATCGGTAAGAGAAATAATTCCAAGGGTGGGCTTGAAGGTAGTGTACCCCATCTTGTGGCTACACCGCCTTATAGGAATGTCTACGGTTTTGAGTCCAAGGCCATACCCACTCATGGGGTAGTTGAGAATGTTGAAGTACGCCTTGGTAAATATCCTGAAAGAGTGATCCATATGGATATTTTGGTGGTGGACGTCCCTGACGTGTGGGGGATACTTTTGTCCAGGAAGTTTGTTGCAATGTTGGGAGGTACATTAGAGATATATATATCTTATATCAATGTGCCTATGAAAATTGGGACAATATAAGGCCTTCCAAATATGTCAATGGCCAAGGCCCATGTACAAGAAATCAACAATGATACTAAAATCAGTGAAACACATGATCCAAATAAGGAAAAACTTATTGTATTTTCCCCAGAGGATTTTCCTTTCACTTCAGAGGAAGATTTCGATGAGATGTGATGGCCAAAGAAAGAAGAGTATCAACAACTCTTATATAAATATAAGGACAAAAAAGTTGGAATTGTCAAATTACTAAAGAAAGGGGATGATGACATATTGATTAAACCAAGCCAACAAGAAGTCCTTATAGTTGAATCCCACCCTCCTCCCTCAAGACAATATACTAGAGTTATACAGGAAACAACCAAGTTTGAAGAAAAAGAGTATCAAGAGGGAGATATAGTCTGGATGTGGGACACAAGGAAAGGAGAGCATATTAATGTTAAAGGGAGTGTGCAATTTTAGCTTAGATCTTTCAAAATCAGAATGAAGTCAGTCAACAATGCCTACTATTTATCCACGTTGGAAGGAAGAAAATGTCCATTACCAATTAGTGGACACCTCCTTAAACCCCATCATGGGGAAAAGGCTTGACTTCAAAGGTAAGTACAGGTAATTTAGATTAAGTAGGCATTTGCATTCATTGTATATACCATTTGCATATCATGCTAGTATAGTTGTAGTTTCATTTTCTTATTGTATTTATCCATTATGTATATATACATTCTTATACTTATCTTTTTTTGTTATATCATATATGAGCGAGGGGTGATATCACCACCCTACGAATTACTAATGCATTTTTTTGAGATCAAGTAGGTATAGATCATACCATAGATGTTGATGTTCTCATGCGCTCTACGGTGAGCACATGTTCCCAAGTTGGTGTGATATGGCATCCCCTACCCTAGGGATAACTAAGGATATCATGTCTCGAGTCCCACAAGTCCTAGACATGGAGTTCTGAGAGTCGGATGACTTGAGCATGGCCCCGTAAGGCCCCTCTTTTCTTCAGTGCAGCCCATTTATCAGCGGCAGTAGTATCCATCCCACCAGCCTATTCTTAAAGTAGCAGCAATTCTTGATCCATGAGGTAATGAGTCTGGGTATCATGGTATGTGTCACTCTGATTATTGAAGCACTTGAATATGTTGCATTGAATTCTCCTTCATTTCATAACATTGCTTGGAAATTATGCTATTTAACTTGTTCATACCTAGAAGGGTGACATGATTCCCTAGTAAGTTGATCTCCATTTAGGATGGGTTTCCATTGAGTGGGTCTATGAAAGGTCATTGTTCATTCCATCCATACTTACCACTTTCCATTTTTATTCCTCTCATTTCCCGCCTACCTTTGTTCGAGCATTTGGATTTTCCACACTAGGAAGGGTTGTACCTTTCCTTGTGGTAAGAAGGGGATAAAGGCCTAGAGGTTAAAAGTAGTTGGCAAGAGTTAAAACAAAAAATGAAACCTTTGATATGGTTCACCCAATGATTCATGAGAAATTGGTAAAAAGAATCTCAATAAGAAAAGGGAATCCATAAGATAAATAAGCACTCAAGGTATTAGTTGGTGGATGGGAAGTCTCATCATGAGTCGGCCTATTATGACCATGGGCATGTAGCAGTATGACACTACCATCTATTTGGTCACCAAACCAGGGTAGTGGCTCTTGGTGGCATAGCCAAGAAAAATGGGGTCTCATCACAAGCCAACCTTCTCATCCCTGTGAAATACTTGTGGATAACATTGTCACCTCCGGTCACCAAGCCAGGACAGTGTCCATCAACTCTTCCCTTGAAGCATAAAAGAAAAGGATCAAAATAAATGAAGCTAAGAATAAAAGCATTGAATGGGGTAGGAAAAAATGGCATCTATGACAAGGTGCAACATTCCCTCTACAAAGGAAGCCACGGGTAGGATTTTCATTTTCATGTTATCACTGCACCCCATTCCCAAACACTTACCCCACTCCACCTCACACACACTTACATGACCTAGATTGGTTCTCATAGGGGAAACACCCCAAACTTAAGGAGGATTATCCCAATAGGACACCAGACCTTCTCCAAACCTCACTTGTTAAATTGCATAACGTATTTGAGCATTTGTCTGGGTAAAGCGGGGTTTGATGCATATGTTTGGGTAATTTAATTATTGGATGTCATTTACATGTTATGATCTTTGTGACTTATGAACCCCTAGAGGCTGTACTTGTTTTTGTTGCAGGACTTTGCCCGATGGACAGGTACACGTGGAGGAATGATTAGCTCGGACCTCCATGGGGCTGAAAGCCCACAGATGGATGTTGTAACCCAATCCAAGGGAAATAAAACATTAGAGACTTGCACCAGGAAGAAAGAAGGACAATTCCCTTGGAGACACTCTAGAATACCTAAACCCAGGGGTATCTTGCTCTTCCACATGGATGTTGACATTTGAGAGCCCATGACATCACTATTATGACCCTAGAGCTAGGGTTTTCATATTGATGGAAGTTGTGAGCCGGTTGGCACATGTGGGCATCATCGAGGGCCTTTGGAGGCCAAACTTTTTGCATCTGGAGCTCAATGTCACCCTTACAGATGATTTCAGGGGTTAATTACTTTATTTATGTAAGAAAATAGATTTTGATGTAATTTGTCCAGGTCGGCCTTTATTTGACCTAAAATATAATTAAGGTAATTAGTATTGTATAAATAAAGAGAAAGTGCTCTCATTTTTCATCATCACTCATCACACACTTAGTGTGGAGTGAAATTTGTGCCCTCTTTAAGGGTTATTGTCTGAAATAACTAGTGCGCAACTTCTTGGAGAGACATATTTTGGTGTATCTTGGCTATTTTTAATGGTGGAAGATATTCAACTAGGGTTTGTCTTGATTATTCCTGGTGAAATAAGTAGAAAATATGCAATTTGTTTATGTAAATGAATGCTTGTGGTAAATTTTACTTGTTTCATGTTAAAGATTATGAAATTGCTTGCTTAAACCCTAGGAGAGAAACATAAGTTACTTATTTATCTCTATAGTTTTCTACTTGTCTAAATTTCTCAAGTACACTTTGTTTAGAAGTGGCTACTAGAGCCTTCAAGTACTATCACTCTAGTAGTTTCTCTCTAATTTCCTATTGCATACACTCTTTAAATAGTCTGAGGAAGGAATATTCGCTAGGGCATAAGATTCCTTACTCTCTAGCAAATCTGTCTTTAGAATTTGGATGCTTGAGGCATTGAAGTGCCAACACCTCCTCCATCGATGCCTTCTCCTTTGAAAAGTATTATCATTGCTACTTTTCTCCAATTTTTTCCGTTGCTATTGTTGAATCCATAAACCCTAAAAGGCACTAGTCTACTCACGATAGTGAATGATTGATCAAACAAACACTCAAACCTTCTTCCTTGAAGTTTTTCCTAACTTTTACTAACCCAAAACTAGACTAATTCCTTAGCTAACTTGTTTATGTTTCAAATCAATTCTACAGACATACTAATTCATGCTAATTTGTTGTAGTCGCCTACATAACTTGCACCTATCTCACTCAGAAATTGCGTGTGACAATTGCCCATCAATCTACTAGATAAATACTAAGTTTACATGGTGTTTCCTTGCAATTTTGAGCACTAGAATTTGTCGTTGTTATAAAAGATTGCTACAGCCATATAATTGCAGCAAATTCTTTGCAAAAGTGACATTAAATGCTAGCTATACATTGCCAAATTTGCTTGTGACAATTAATTATCATTCATCCTAGTTAAAGCTACATTTTCTTGTCTTTTTCAAGCAATTTCAAGGCACATTTTTGCGGTTGTTAAAAAATACTTATTGTTGTTGTAAACTGTTACATTGTAGAAACTTTATATCAGATATCCTATTTTTTGAAGGTTCATGGTCTTAAAAATCACTAACATCATAGTTTTTACTTGAAAGTTGCCATATTTTCTTTGTTGTCTTATTCTGGGAAGGTACACTCCATTTTTACCTTTGCTTCATCCCTTAAAGACCTTAAGAACATGTTGACTTGAGTGACCAGTGAGAGGGGGGTTTTCTTGCATCTTTGTCTTAGTCTTATCATCCCTTTAGGTCACTGGGGATGTCTCCCCTGGTTAACTTTGATATACTCCTAAATAGAAATGGGTTTCCTATTAAGGTGACAATGATAGGTCACCCCTTGTTATGCCAATCTTGCATTCACTTGTCTTGGGATTTGGGAAAGTACAGATTGCGTGATAACATTTTGGCACCGTTGTCAGGGAACACTGAGTCAATATTCCTCAATGACACGTTTTTGGTAATCCTTTCCCTCAAATCATTTTCTTCACAAATCTTATCTGGCGACTCCGCTGAGGGTTATCCCCTCATTCCTTTGATAATTTCAAGAGCTTTTACCTCAAATCCTTTTCTTCACAACGCTTACCCGACAACTCCACTAAGGGTGATCTCCCATTCCTTTGATAATTTTAACAATATTATATGGCTACTCCACAAATTTTGGGGAGATATACCAATCCTCCCTATTCTTACAAAATAAAGCCTCGTCGAGACTCTCATGTAGTAAAATCATTATTCAGAGGTAATCTTTTCGTAAACACAATGTCTAACGCCCAAACTCAGACCCTTAATCTGAATCAGTCTAATAACCAAAAACAATGGTCATCCAAACTTTTTAAATTGTTAGACATGACAAACATCCCAAGATACCCTAGAAAAGTGCCCCCTAGGTATGAGAAGTGGTTGCCTAAGTTCACTGGTAATGATGTAGTCATCGTCGAGGATCATATGAGAAATTTATGGGCCTTCTTTCAACTTCATCCTATCAGTGATGATGCTTATTGACACCAAAAGGCGCAACGTAGGGTACCTACATGCAAACTAGTTGTAATGCCTTATTATTTATGTATAATTAATAATATACTATATAGGTGGGACCCCAAGTGTGAATATGATGAAGGAAGAATCATATTTTGTGTGCTCATGTCTTGGTTGCAAAACAAGCTCTACAGTCTATTGTCTCGAAATCACTCTTAAAACAAAATGGCAAACAACAAGAATATTGTAGATTTGATTAAAAGAGAAATTATATTGCTTTGATGATCATCACAGTTCTATTTTGTTGCACATAGTTTGAATGAGAATTTAAACTCTAGACTTGAAGTTGTATATGGTTATGGAATTGTGTTACTATGATTCAATGTTAAAGGGTTATGCACCATTGTTTAAATTAAAAGTCATATGTTTGGGGCATGGATTCCCTAGTAAGTGTGGACATATAATATATTGGTGCAAAAAGTATTGGCGCACACATTAAGTTGAAAACATAGTAAAAGGGTGGTGTATCTGACTTGCATTGAATTTGTCTGGCTATGGTGGATTATGTGTTGTATGTGCTAGCGCGCTCGTACTGAGTTATGGGTGATTGAAAAAATGTGGATACGACGTGCAGTAATTGCACATCACTCTAACTTACCTTGGTGGTCGCCACCCTTGCTATGTTCGCATTTGGTCATTTTTTGAGTTGGTGTTTCCTTTGTGTTGCTCGGGCTTGGAAGAAATAATCAGGTTTTGTTGATTCTCCTTGGCATTTTGCATCTAGGTATGAATGTTCTTGTTGCTCCATCCATGAATTATTTCTCTACTCGTCAATTTAATCAAAAGTTGTCTCTTTCATTCACTTATAGTCTTTGTTTTTGCAAAGTTTATGGCATGTGGTTTTTCAACTATGTAATGGTTTTCGACTGAAGTAAATCTTTGTTGGTATTGGTGTGCAAACTAATTCACAGTTTCATATTTCTCTTTGTTGAATGAAATTATGGTTTTTCCATTTCTCTACCTGTTGGAAAAAATTATGGTGGAAGTGGCACGGGTTTGATTTGTCTCTGGGTATTCGGTGTTTTCTTGTTTCTATGATATAAAAATGGTGTTATTGTGCACCTATGGGTTATTTGTAACCCCTGGTTGTCAATTAATTGTATATATCATGGATATATTTTCTTGTGGCCGCTATAAAAGGTTTGTGAAGAGGTTTGTGGAAATTCGTTGTGGTAAAGGATGGTCGAAGTTTTGATTTTGGGCTAATCCCTCAAAATTATTTCCCTCTTGCTCTCTCATACCTCATTGATTTTGATGAATGGTATCTAAAACCCTCAACTTCATAAATGTGTAAGGGTGACTAACCCAATGTCAGATAAGTTCGTTGTTCTCATCTCTTTTGTCATGGAGTTTTGTCGAGTTATATATTTGATGGTGTTAGAATTAATACCAAGCTCACTCAGTGATAAATACAATTTGTTATATGATAGTATTGAAAGACAGCGTTAAAGAGTTATGGTCGTGTTGTGTTAACATGTTTGAGGTGGTCAGGTTTTTAGATGGATGGAATGACTATATTGACAAATTATATATTTGTTGAATGAACTCTGTGGATAATAAATATTTGTTATGTACATTAAAATCACAGTTCAATTGTTTTATTACCCACGGGGGTCTTTTTGGTCAATTTTGAGAAGTTGTGTAATGATTAAAGAATATTGATTGCACTGGGTTCTGGATTCATTATGTTCATACGTCAATTGTTAGTTTGTTGTTGTCCTACTGTGATTTATTGGCCATATTGGGCAAGGATGTGATATGATTGTAATTGTTGAATGTTTCTTGAGACAGCCATTTTTTAAATGAATTATGTGAATACATTTGAAAATGCACAGTGAACAGTCATGGGGTTTTGAAGCAACAATATTGGATTTAAATTTTGAAACAGACAAGCGTTGCTAATTTTGTTGTTGATGGTAATGGTATTGTTTTGTATGGAAAATAATAGAATAGTAAGCATTTGGTTCCCTTTCATTGTATCATTTTTCGTACATTAAATCCCTCCATTTTCCCACATACACTTATAACACTCCATGTTCTATTATTAACCATTTTAAAGGAGGAATATGTATGAAAACAAAAGGGATGGATATGGAGTTTACTTGATGACTAATGTTTGAGAGCTAGATATATACACAGTTTGATTATTTATGCGATTGCTTGAACAATATCTGTGTATCTTGTCCCATCCATACTACCATATTTCGTACATTACAAAACCCTCATATTCCCAATGACCCTATCACTCCCTGTTCAGATGGAAATTGATTGATGAAGTTTTAATGGATTCATCGCATGTGTTCTATGGTGGATAATAGAGCCAAATTTTGATTTTATTTAGGTAGATTTTCATGCATGGATTATTAAGAATTTTTCATGATTAATTGAATATTGCTATAGGATGAGATTTTTCAGTAGAGGAATTAATGGCAGAGGTAATAGAGGCTGGGGAAATTGGAAGAGGGATCACAGAAGACCTCGGTTCTCCATACATTTTGATGTCGACCCCCAGGAATTGAACCATCTTTTCGAAGCTGGGTTCTTCAACCTAGAAGGCCAAGGGATTGTTCAACCTTGACCTGAAATACCACCCTTCCAAGCACATCATAACCTTTATGGCATATCAGTCCCTCCTCATGTGTCGATGTGACCAGAACCACCTGCCAATGATGGTTGGAAAGAGATTTTCCACCAACCTTCTATTCACCACAACGGTTGGCCCACTACATCATTGTCATTACCCCCTCCACCACCAAGAAATCAAGTTGCCTAAGTTGATCCTTCTCTCTCACCTATTCAGTCATCACATGCAAATAAAATATTAAAAATAGATGCCCACGAGCCCGTGCAGGACAAGAGAAAATAAATAGCCACTCACTTCAGCTCATCCAAATATTCTTCCAAATCAGTCTCCTCTCGACTTCATCTTAAGGATGATTTTTCTCATGTTATTAGTGTCATTCAAGCTCAAGGTTCTAACAAGTCAAAGGTTGCCACAAAGAAATAAAAAGGGGACAA